>JAAGAY010010962.1:15436-34647 GCA_011801015.1 Ardeotis arabs | reverse complement strand
CCCTCCGAGAGAACAGGGAGAGAAAATATAAGGAAAAACGGCTCAAGGTTTGAGATAAGGATGGGGAGAAATCCTTAAAGTTACCATCACGGGCAAACCAGACTCAACTTGGGGAAAACTATTCATTTATTACTACAAGCAGCAGGGTAATGAGACAGAGAACAAGATAACCTCCATCCACCCCTCCCTCTTCCCAAACTTAACATTATCTCTACTACCTTCCCCTCCTGAGCGGCACAGGGGGGAAGAGTGAATGGGGGTTGCAGTCAGTTCATCATACGTTGTTTCACGCCGCTGCTTCATGGTTGGGAGAAGAACTCCTCACATTCCTCCTCTGCTCCAGCGTGGGGTCCCACCCCTACGCCACAGTCCTTCGTGGAACTGCTCCGGCATGGGTCATCTCTTCCACGGAGCACAGTGTCTCCAGAACAGCTGTCCCAGTGGGCCCTCCACGGGCCACAGCTGCCTTCAGGCATCCACCTCCCCCGGTACGGCGTCTTTCACGGGCTCCAAGTGGATCTCTGCTCCTCCGTGGACCTCCATGGGCTGCAGGGGGACAACATGCTCCACCATGGTCGTCACCACAGGCTGCAGGGGAATCTTGGCCAGGAGCCGCATTACTTGTCCCCCTCCTTCTGAACTGACCTTGGCATCTGCAGCTGTTCCTCACAACAGGCTGGCAGATGTCTCTCAGGATCTTTTTTTACATCTTATTCACTTCTCTTCTCATCTCCTTTCCACTTCTTGCAGCCAGGCTGGACCGAGTCGGGCCCAGTCGGCCACCTGGCGAGAGGCCAGAGGGTGAGGCCTGCAAGGCCCATGAGGCCTGCACCTCCCCCTCTGTGCCTCTGCCCCCGCTCAGCTTCTTCACATCTTGTCTTCTTTTTTTTTTTTCTGTTTTCTCCTTCTTAAATACGTTATCGCAGAGGCGTTATCACGGGACATTCTGCTACCAATTGACATCTCCTTTGTGTAAGGTGTATTATGTGATACAGGTAAAAAAATCAGATGGGAACAATAATGCAACATCATCTGTCACAACCTGGGAAACCTCAACACAGGACGAACTGGGAACGAACAGAAAAACACAAAGGTGTGCAGAAAGGCTGTATTTCCAGGTATAGTTAGTAAAAACAGTGGTCTAAGGAGGTAAAAGAGTGGACAGGGGCTATCTCAGAGGAAAGGCAGCAGCATCTTGGACTGAAAGAGGAGGAAGGACCAGTGTAGGCAGTGCAGGCTGCGCTAGGGCAGCAGGACAGCCTGCCTACGTCCTCACTGGCCACCACGTATAATTCCACCCCCACGAATACCCTTTTCTGTACGTGGTCAGAAAAGCTCTTTTCAGAGGAGGTGGGTACCTTTTCCTCTGTATTAGTACCTCAGGGGGCAACTGAGGCACAGAGAGTGACTTGCCTGGCACCACTGGGCAACACAATGACATAACCAAAATGAACCCCACAGACTCCAGAGTACCAGGCCAATGCTCTGCTGTTCCCTTGGCCAGACAGTCTTCTCCCTGAGAATTAAATCTCTCCTCTGGACACCTAACAGGGCACAACACCACTGGAGACTAACACAGATTCCAAAGCAAGCCATTGGTCTTCATATTACAGCAGAGCTGTGTACTTGGATGCTTTTTAGTACCCTCAGGAGATCTCCCTCTTAAAGCTGCATATGAAGACCTCCATTAACATTACCATGCTGTTCCCTGAGATGTAGGTGATTGTAGCAGCCACTCTGGAGTGGCATCCGATGCTTAAAACATTCTCAAGAGTGAGAATCATACCAGAGACAAATACGTGACCCGAAGGCCTGTCAAAGTACACGCACAAGGAACCCAGTCTATTGAGATGACCAATTCTGAGCAATGTCTACAGAGAAACAAGGATGCCCAAGGTTTGGCCTAAGGTTCCTCAGGTCAGGAACATCCTGCTAAAAGACAAACCAGGAATCTTCTTCAATTCCAGCAGCTTTCAAGTATCTACTCATATCTTCATTGAACGCAGAAGAGCCACAGATTAATACAAATGGCCTTCTTCGACAGGAATTTATTATCATCTTCATCAAGTCTTCATTGAGACGACCGGTGTATGTGTTCTCCTGATAGCTCCAGGGAAGATTTTCCAGTGAAGTTTCCTGAAAAGGCAAAAGGTTTGCAGTATGGCATTTTAAAAAGGACAACTGATTGCTCACAGCTCAACCTCCCTCCTCCCTTCAGAGTACTGCACAGGACCTTTGTCACCCTTCTGACTCCATCCAGGCAGAACTGACCCTTCCCAAAAGCTACATTCCTCTTCCAAAGCCCAGATCAAATCTTTCCCTGCCATGGGACCTGGCCACTCACGCAGAGGGGACTGAACAAAACCAGAGTGTAACGATCACTAATAAATGCTGCAGAACCTTCTCCTTTGAGAATCACTTCCCAGAGTGCTTTTTCTATTCCCAGGTCCTAAGTCTCAAGTCTATTCCTCTCTATTGCCTCTCCCATTCCCAAGTCTCTTTCAGTCCCATCTCCCTTGACCAAAGCTGAAAGAAGCCAGCCCTGCTCCAAACACAGCTCTGATCCCACGAGAAATGTTAGATCCCATAGCGCTAGATCCAGCAGAGACTCCCCTACTGCTATTAATTAGAAGCAGAAGGTGCTCAGATGGTGACAGGCAGCAGAGTGAAAGATTGAGACAGACAGATATTTAATCCTAAAAGGGAGGATGCACGAGTCAGTGCTGGACTACGACAAACCTGCTAAGAGAAGAGAAGAGAAGAAAGGGAGAGATGTACACGCGGGGCAGACAGTGTCGACAGGGGTCAGGTGGGTTTCTTGCCCTTCACTGATTGAATTTCAAGACCTCCTTGTGCTCTTGAGACAGCACTGTCCTGAAAAGGGTATTTAAGCTGTGTCACCAGAGACAATTACTGGTTACACTCCTACAGAGCAACTGGGGGGTGCCTAAGTCACAAGTTCTTTTCTCTATACCCCATCTCAACTTGCCAAGGCGATATGTGGAACATAATGTATGAGGCAGATCCACCAGAGAGATACAAAAAATGATTCATCTGAGAAACTAAAAATGCAATGGGATTCGTTCCCTTAGCATAAATAATTCTTTCTATATCCTCCCTGCAATGAATCCTCATTTCTGAGAGAAATAATTTTAAATTACCAAATCTGTGCAGAACACAGGCAACTTTGGGACCAAACAGAAATAAAAAAGGCGTCTCAAAATGTAAGACCACTGAACAGCTACCAAGGAGGTAGAGAGCAACAAGCAGCGACAGTCGCTTGCCTGGAATTCTCCAGACTAGTAGCAGTGTGAGAATATGTTGCAGATTTAAGAACAGCAGCTACTGGATCACAAAATAGCCTCAAGGGCTGGGAAAGAATTAAGATCATGCTCATGGAAAAGCAGAGGAGGAGAGGCTCACCCAGAACACAGAACCTTCACACAAACGTGCTTCATATCAATTTACTTACCTGGCTTAGGACATAAAATATTCTGATGTTCCAGTATCGAGCCAGATCCTGGAGAACAGGTTTCAAATATATTTTGTCAAATGTACGGAAGCAGCCAACAAGAGTTACAAAGGTTTCATCCTCTTCATCATCCGTTATGGACTGCAGGATGGGAAGCATTGGTGCAAGGCCGGTACCAGATGCCAGCATGAGGAGTTCTCCGTGCTAACAACAAAACAGAGAATTTTGAATGAGCTGTGGTGGCGGGAAATGGATGTGCTCATGGTCAGTTCCTCCTTGCTGTCACAGTGGTAAACAGCCCCTCCAGAGAGAAGGTGTCAGAAGGTTGTGAGTTCAAATCTCAGAATGTATTTTTCTGCAAAGGATTACAGATAGCACTTTCAGGGTTTATATATCAAATCTAGTGAAACTGGATTTTACCCAAATATAATAACTTATCCTAACTTTAGCCTTGATTTCAGTTCCTTTATATTTCAGTTTCAGTTCTGCAGTACACTTCGTTGACCCACTGTGTGTTGTTTTCCCACTGGAAACGCTGCCTGTGTTTATCTTGGATGCTGCAAAGTACAATCCTGAAATTTCTCAGGAGGAAATGGTTTCTTCTCCATCCTGATCCACATATCTTCCTGGTGCATTATCTCACTTTTTTCAAAGAGCTACCAGCAGCACATAGGCAAGAGGGGATGCAGGGATGTTCAGGCAGTAAGGTGCTGTGTGTAGAACAGAAGGTTCCCAGCACTTTCCCCAGCTGCCAGTCAGTGTACCAATGCCAAAACTGGGACTTAAGCCCCTATTAAGCCCTCAGAAGCTGCTTGTGCTCTGTTTTGACTGGGCAGTTTATTGTAAGTGGATCCAATCCACCTGAATCTGAATTCTATTCTACTGGAAACAAATAGAGATAAAGAAAATTTTACTATGAAACCAATATTTGAGACCTTTGTTATAATTAATAAACAGCTCTTCTATAGCAGGTTGTTTTAAAGACTGCTCAGGTGCTTTGCAAACTGCATGTATGCAGATCGCCCAGGCAGCCCCTGAATGCAGCCACTACTAGGCATGACTGCTGTGCTCTGTCCCAAATGATTATCTGGAAGCTTTTAAGAAGAGAAATGACAGTAGCCCAAAACAGCAGGGAGGGTGTTTCACGAAGGAGAACACAATTAATCTGCATGGAGTTTGGCCACTAGGATTTTCCAGACTTATTTTTGTTGGAGGGGGGAGAAGGAAAACCAAGGGTTTGGGAGCTTAATGACCAGTGTTTCAATTTTGCTCCTCATTTGAAAGGTCAGAATTAAGTAACCAAATTAGTATGTGCGAGAAGCCTTCCCCTGAAACTGGATCTGCCTTTCTTCGCAGCAGGGCTGGTATCAGCAGGTGGGATCAACATTTGCAGAGTGGCTGGGTGACGTGACACCTCACTGGAGCTGCTACAGTTCAGGGAATACCCCAGAGAGAAAAAGATCAACACCTCCCCTTCGCTCGTACTCAGTCACCAAACAGCAACGTGGTTCCAACAAGGCAAAAAACGATCCACACCGGTGCAAAGTAAGTTCCTTTTGCTACACACATCAGGAACTTCTCATGCAAGTGATGAACAGAGAGCCTAACTAATATTTTCCAGTCTCCTGTCCACCTCCCCCTCCTCTTCCTTCTTAAATATTCTGCAGTTCAATAACGTCTACTTTCTCCAACTGACTGCTAATGCTCTAGCCCTGTACAGTAACCCAGGAAGTCCCTAAAATAATCAGAGAAACAGTAATCAAATTGACGTCTTCCCTTTGGAGTATTAAACAAAGCTAGCTGCCACAAGCTGAAATATCCTACGTCTCTGAGGGAACTAACCTTGTTAGGTCGATATGGGAACCCTCCAAACGGCCCACGCCAAAAGACCACGTCTCCTTTTTTCCACGTTTTTATGTATTGTGACATTAGCCCAGCTTCATAGCACTAATAAAAGACATTGCACAAAAGAAAAGAATAATTATACTCTGCTGGAAAGGTTCCCAGCTTAAAGTCAATTATAAAGTTATCTACATTTAAACAAGAAGGGGGCAAAAAAAAAAAAACCAACATTTCATGCGTTTACAAAGAAAGATCATTCTATTTGAAAAATAACTTGAAGTTATACCCAAAACAAAGACATTTAAATTAAATCACATTGGATCCATTCCAGCTCGACTATAATGTAAACACAACCCACTCCCATGCAGTCTGAATTGCCAAAACTGGAAAAAGCTTATCAGAGTTCTTGCTTACAAAGCACAAAGAGAAGAGTGTCTTGAATGCAAAGCACAGTCCAAGCCTTCAAGTGTTCTCCAGATCTCAGGGTATGGGGGTCTGGAAACGCCCTCTGGGTACTGATAGTTATATAAACACTGCATAGCTCTTGCTTTGTCAGTCTCTCAGATGCTGTGTTGATACAATTAGTGACCCAAAGTCAGGTTTCTCATTTATAGAACTCTTGTTTTCAGAACAGATCATCTGGATGCTAAGGGATGCCTTCATATTTTAAAAAAAACACGCTAATGTGGGCCTCGTGGAAGAAACACATTAGCAAAAAATTGCCTTACCTTCTACCAGGCACAAACAACATTATCTAGGCTTTTGCCTGCAGGAATGCTAACCTCGCTCACGACTGATGAAAAATGGTCGGTGCCTGCTAGAAACAGAGAAGCAGGGAGAGCCTGGAAAATGAAGGGTTCAGCCAAGCAGCCTCGTTGCTCTGTGCTGTATGTATATCTATGTCCTATACGTTTGACCACTTTATGGTTAATGAGAACAAACGCGCACAGAAGAACAGCCACAGTCCATGGGATCTGGCCGGAGAACAAGGGCTGGTCCAACAGCACGAGCAGATAAGCCCCACAGCTGCAGCAGACAACTGGTCTTGCATAGAGGCGATGTTACTGATAAGCCTGAGGAAGAGCAACACAACCAGAGGTCAAAAAAGGGGATGTGATAAAAGCCTTCGAAGACTCCAGCCCACACAAAAACGTATTTTGGGGGTATTTTCTGCACATGCATTGGACAGAAGCCCAGCTCCACACCCCAGTGCCTTGGCTCGCCACCAAGCCGCACTGCAGGCAAAAGGAATTGGTGAACCACAAAGAAGCTTAGAAAAAGTGAGTGAGTGAGCTTGTGCTTGCAAGCAGTGTTAGCTAACAAAGAACACACATGCTCCTCCCCTCCTAATGACATCACTTAAACAAGATACCTGAAGTATTATGAACTATTAGCACGAGGTGTTACACTTAAAAGGCAAATACATCACACACAAACATCCAGGCTCTGAGTTCCTGTCAGAAACATTTTACCTTCAGAGAGCTCTGGGCAGGTACTAAGCCTCATGCAAAGAGCGTGCAGTTGCATCAAAGCCGCAGTATTTAAACCCAAGGCAAAAGCAGAAAAGTCAGCCCCACTTACTGCCTATTCCCAAAGGACTAGAGTAATGGAAACTACAACAATCCTTCTTTCACCAAAATTATTTCCAAAAATTGAAGTGAGAAGTGATTGAGTGGGTTTAAAATGAATTTTTCTAAATACAAAGAAGAAAATAATTATCTCCCGGGGAAAAACTTCTACACCCAGTTTTACATGCAGAGAAACCCTAGCATTATAAAATCACTCAAAAAGCGGGTTTCGCTCTGTAAATGGCAACTCCCTCACTCTTAACTGTAGTATCACAAATGCAATGCTGTAATAACAGGAGACAGAAGAGTCTGAACAGTGCTTGGATTGCACGGTAATAATAATAATAATAATATAGTACTTTCCAAAATTGCCTGAATAGTGTGAAATATACCACAGCCTACAGAGTGAGTTATAAAAATGGCTGCTTTACACTGGGTGTTACCAACCTCTTTTGTCACTGCCAGAGCATAACTATAGCTCCCTTTGGGATGAAAGGTTCTCTATAAAGGAAAGGTATCATTACAATCATTACTATTATTATTGAAATGCAAAACCTGTGAGTAATCAGCAAGTATATATGAAATTTCACAGCCATCCTGTGAACGTCTCCTATGAATGCAACTCAAATGCAACATTTCTCTCCCCTACCACACACCAATTGTCACAAGAATGGGGAAATGACCCTCCCACAGGTTTCCTCTAGAAGCAGTACACGTTTCTAAAGAACGGGGTTTGTGTTTGAACGTACAATGCATAATAAGACCCCCAAAATGTGAAATCCTGGAAGACAGGCAGAGGACAAGTGGTTATTCTCTGCAAGCCACCTGGGACATCTAGCACTCCAAATTTCACACCCATACTGAAGTCTGTGTCTGCCCTGAGGAATCACTACATATGCAGTATCGGAAAAATCTTCTTCAATTCAATATTCTCCACACAAAGTAATCATTTATGAGGGCCTTGCAGACTTTCCTCAGCCAAATTTCCAGCCAAGTTCTCCTATAAAATCCTTTTGAACTCAACCATTTTGTGGTGGCCTCTAGAAGGGTCAGGACACTTGTCCAAAGCAGGGCTCTGCCACCCCATCCACCCTGACAGGCACAGCCTGTGCCTGTGGGCCACCTCTCTGCCCCGTGGGCCACCTCTCTGTCCCGTGGGCCACCGGGGCTCTCTCAGGCTGCAGGCAGCTCCGGAGTCCTGCCCGCAAACCTGAAACAGTGCCTACTGCCTATCCACATTTTTAACCAAACTGATTTTTTTTTCTGCGCTCTGTTCTTAAAGTGAAATACAGGGGGAAGGACAAGGGCTGGGCAAAGACTTGCTAAAATCAGTAGTTCAATTGGGCTGACAACTGAGCGCAATTTCAAAGACACATTGAAAAGGCAAAACAAAATCAGGGGAGTGGAATGGGCATCTCTTTCCATACTGGCAACTGCAGGGTTCCCGAGAGGCTCTCAGAAGCGCTTAACAGGGCTTATGCTGCAAAGCACTTGTTTGTGTGTCACCTTCCTCTGCTTTCAGTTTTGTGGGAAAACCTGCAATTTTTATCAGCAAAGCACAACTGCTTCAAAACAACACAGAAACAGTCCATGAGGGATTCGAGAGAGTTTCCCTTCCAGTGCTGACAGCGTGCTTGGTTCCTAAAGAAAACACCATCCCCAGCACCTTAGACTCTAACCCACGTTCCGCAGGCTTACTTACTTTCATTAAAACTTCAAAGTAACCTTCTGCATTCCCTGGGCTAATCGGAGTATAGGCTCGCTGGACCTCCAAACCATTCACCATTCCTCTGAGAAGAGAAATACAGGAACCCACTGTGACTGGGGTCATTGACTGGTATTACCAGACTTCTGCAGTTCTCTGGGGGGACTGGGAGGCAGCAGGCCCTCTTCCCAATGGCCCAGTCTGTGCACAGATGCAAAAAATTTCCCTTCCAGAGGTAAAAATCCAAGGGGAACACAATGCCTAAAGGCACCTTTTGTTTTTCCAGTGGTGGCCCCAGCTGTACCACATATTCAGCTCGTGGACACATCACCGGAAGGACGTTTGAGCTGTTTTGTGAGAAAAAGCTGAATGTGCAAGACTGGCAAAGGGGGAGAGAAAAATGCTTTCATGGGAAGTTTGCTATCCCTTTTGGGCTGCAGTCTACTTTCCTTTCTACGTTTGGACAGCATCTGGTAATCAAAGGCACAGCCTTGACCTGAGGTTTTGTCAATATACGCTGTATTTTTCTGTAGGTCTTCTCCTTCCATAGGATATATCCACCCTGCTCTTTACCACGGTAATTGAAGTGATCAAACCTTTTCCTCTGCTCCATTATGAGAGACGGCTGAAGGGAGAAGCGCGAACTTTCAGCGGCCAGCCAGCTGTACACATCAGCTGTTAACGTCCAAATAACGTCAACAGATCCAGATCAATGGCATCATAACATGACTTTTTCTATCTGGCAATGATCACCACAGATGGCTGAGAGAGACATAAACTTTTCCCAAGTGGTTCCTCTCTGGCAAGCAAAAAGCCACGCAGGAGAGCTGTTTGGTTAGAAGTCAGTCAGGAAATGCCTGGACATTGCAGGTAGCACACTGGGTTCTGAGCTACCCCAAGACACATGGCCTAAAATACCAAGTTCTGGGGTAAGTGCAGCTCATTATCTTCAACCCAACCTGCTGGAATAAATAATCTGTTGTAACATCTATTCTTTGACTCTTTCTTTCTGCAAATGGATTTTCTTAATCACACCTAGTTCTTTCTGACCCGCCAACGCAAGGATAATGCTGAAGAAAAATACAGCTTTGGAACAGCTTATACCATAAAATTAGCAGAGCTAACGAGCTCACAAGTTCTTTCATCTTATGTCATTGTGGAGGTAGAGAAATTATGACTTGCCTGGTATGAAGCCTTTGTCTATCGACAAAAACCTGCGTATTAGGTTACATAATGCAGACTGTTTAACTAGCACAGAGAACAATACCTTAACACGATATGTTGTCCTAAACTCAATCGCAGACTGCTATTTCCCGGTAATTCAAATTTGTACTGGTAGGTGTCCTCTGTTAGCTGCTCCACCGAGCTTATGCTGAATGCAGTAAATGTATCTGGATTCAGTTCTGAATTATTGCTCTGCAAGAACAACAATAAATAATTACTTGGTTAGATGGTGTCTTTTATTATTTCATTTTTCTTTGGAAGCAAACGTGTGTGCTAATTTAGTGCCGGAGACACTCAGGACTCCAGAAGAACACGTATTAAACGCTAGGGCCCAGCACAAATTTCAGCTCTCTGCTGATTCATTATCATGTTCTGCAGTATGCACTTTGGGATCTTACATTTCCCCCCCACCCCTTTTTAAATTACATTTTTACACCTTACAGCAAGGTCATCCGATTATGACTCACTGCGATAATTTTCTCATGTCTGGAAACAAACAGAAATAATACTGCTAGAAGAGCTGAGCGCTGCTTTGGGGGCAACTTTGAAACCTACTGATGACCACCGTGAACAGGAAATATCGTTAGTTGTTTCAATGCTGATCATTTTTGCTTGACCCCAGCATAGTTAATCTTATGTAAAAGGGCACTGACAAGCTGAAAATTACGCTCTGAAGACAACTACTGCACCGCACACACAATGCAGCTTTTTTTTTCATCCTCAAACTACGAGTCTAAAAACCAGAAAAAGATGAAAAAGGTCAGGAAAATGTAGCTTCTCTGAGGAAAGTGCCAGAGAAAACTGTGATTCTTTGTGCTTTTCGCCCACTCCCGCGTTGCAGAGAGGCTGACTCTGGCTGGGCTACCCCAGCAAGGGGAAGCTGCGGACCCAGGGCTGTAATGCGACACCAGGGCGAATTCGACACTTGGAAAATCACATTACAGCAGGGAGAGAGCAGGCAAGGGGGAGGGTGGATGTGAAGGCAGAGTTTGGGGAATTGCGTTTACAGCCTTCTCTTAAGGCACCGCTTTAATCTATTGCTGCATCCCTCGCCCATCACCGCAGCCCCACACGCTAACAAGTACGATCAAAGCACTGGCTCTAGGATGTGATGAAGATAAATTGACCTGCTCCTTCTTTTCCATGAGGAGGCTTTTGTCTTGCGTTGCTTTGGCCCTCTCCCATTGTGCAAGCTCCTTCTCGTACACATCATAGATGCAGGGTTTGCAGCCGCTGCCGCAGCACTGGGATGGAGAAGGTTCCTGAGGTTTGAGAGCCAGCCAGTCATCCTCATTTCCACTCATTGTCTGCAAAACACAAGCCCTGCATCAAAACCAGCACGATGAAGAGCAGCACGTGCTCAGCAGCTGAGCACTATTTGGAGAAGGACTGAGAAATCTTTCTCGAGCATCTTGCATGTGTATCTCAGAGGACTCAGAAAACTGAAAACCTGTGAGCTCATCTGGCGCCTGCAACGCTCCATTTTCGGTCAAGTGCTCGCTGCCTCTGCCTTGTCCGGTGCAGGAATGCCAGACTTTGCAGGCACCAGCCCAGAGCTGCACAGCAGACCCCAGCCCAGCCTCAGGCTCTGCTTCCCAGCCTGGCTGCCCAGTCAAAGCTACCACCAGCAGCAGCAGCCATATACTTACTTCTGCTTGGTCTGACGTGGTGATTTCCAACAAAAGAGCAGCCTGGCCACCTGGAGCAGAAACATCTTAAAAATCTGCAGCTCAGTCCATGAGAACAGATAATGAACCCCACCCAACCAAGACCTGGCCTGCCCGGAGCACTGCTTTAGAACAAGGGGGTGGCAGTGAGCTGAAAGCGGGGCTTAGAGCAAAAGACTAGAGGGAAACGTGGTAAAATCCCAAGCAAACCAACAAACACTGGTCATGAGATTTGAGTCTGGCTTTAAATGCAGACTTGTAGGCAAGGGCAAAAAGCACCGGCAGCGGGATTTTTATCCCTTGCTTCAGGCAGAGCTGTACTCAAACCAAGACCATGATGCAGACCTCTCAGGACTCTGCTATTTTTACCCGACGGTTGGCTGTTCCCGCTGCATTTGTGTCCCTATCACCTAAATGAAAGGAGGGCCGGAGGAAATTATAAAGCCACAGGCGACGCGGCTGGGGAAGAGAACACTTAGCGCTTACAGCGCCTTCATTTGCAAGGTGAATTAATTAACTGACCTTCAACCCTGCCACACAAATACGCTTATTCTTATGTTACAGGGGGGAAAGGAGGGAACCAAGAGGCGAGCGGCCCTGCTCTCCGCAGCGGCCGAGGGTTGCGGGGGCCCCGAGCAGCCGCAGCTCCCCTCAGGGCTGTGAGGGGGGCGCCCCCCGCCACGTTTATAGAGTTTCGGGCGCTTATTGAGCTTGCCCGGGGGACTCGGCACGGCACGGCACGGCACAGCACGCCGCAGACCGAGAGGCCCCGACCCCGCAGGGCTCAGGGCCAGGGCCAGACCCCGGCCCAACAGACCGACTCTGCGGGCCGCAGCAGCCCCCGCCCACCAAGGGCCGCTCTCCCAATTCCCCCCGCTCCTCCCAAGACGAGAAGGGAGGCGCCTCACCCCGCCCGCCCCCTGCCTTACCAAGCCAGCACCTGCCCTTCAGCCGCCGCCGCCAGCCAATTTGTCGACCCTCCCTTACCGCGGGGCGCCTGCTCGCCATTGGTCACCGCCGCCGTCAGTCACCCGGGGTGGAGCCGTGAGCCCGCCCGCCGCACTCCCGCCGTGCCGCGCGCGCCAAGATGGCGGCGGGCGGGCGTTGAGGGGACAGGCGGAGGATGGCGGCGGCGGCGGCGGGGCCGATGGCGCTGGGGCGGGCGAGGGCAGCAGCGCAGGGCCGCGCCGTCCTCGCCCGTGGCATCCTGACCCGCCCGGGGCCGCCTCGTCACCGCGGGCCGCTGCCCCGCACACCCTGGACCACCCGCGGGCCGCCACCGGAGGAGCTGGCCCGGGCGGTGGAGCGGCGGCCGGTGCGGGAGCAGGTGGAGCTGGACACCATCACCTACGCCGGCCGGCAGCACTTCATGCCCGGCCTGGCCCGGCCCCGTTTCCCGCCCTGGGACCGCGGCTGGCACGACCCGCACCACTCGCCGGGCCCGCGGTACGAGGACATGCCGCTCTTCAAGGAGCGGGGCTGCTACGTCTGCCACCAGCGCGTCCGCATGCTGGAAGGTACCGGCCCGCCGGCCCTTCCTCCTTTCGGGCCTCCTGGCCTTCCCTCTGGGCCTCCTAGGCCCGGGCCACCCCGCTCTGTCCCCCCCACAGCGTGTTCAAGCACTTACCCTTCACCGCCAGCCAAGGTGTCTCCTCACAGAGCGTATAAAATCACGGATAGTGAAGATCCTCCCCTGCCTCATGAGCTACCTGCGCTCTCAGCCTCTTGCCAGCCCGCCTGGCGGTGTCAATAATACGTATTTTCTTGGTTTTTTTTTTTCTTTCAAGGAGTTCGGCAAGCGCAGTGGCTCACCAAGACGAAGCTGGTGGAAGGCTTACCCCCGTCGGTGCTCAGCATCATCGACAACCCGGCTCACCGGCTCGAGGAGCACGAGGAGGGGGTAAAGCGTGCAATCTCGCACGCGCGGTTCTGGGACACGACGGAAGTTGCTCCCAGGAGAGAACATTATTGGTAAGTCCTTGGTCACAGGGAAGATCTTTCCGCTGTGTGGTTATGGCTTTAGCACAAGCCAGTTGTCAAGCAGGTAGCTTAAGAACCAGAGTTTTTAACACTGCAAAGAAAATTCAGACATAGATCTACTGTTGAGAGAGTCACTGTGCAAAACTGTTAGACCCTTTGTAGCAGGTTGTCAACTTGTAAAACACAAAAAAACAAACAACAACCAAACAAAAAAACCCCAGTTCTGAACATATTACCAGTGTAAACACATACTTCTCATTAAAGCTTCTTTTAGGCCAAGATCTCTGTTTCAACTTGAGATCTGCTTCTAGCTGATGGAGAATGTCAGTTTTTTAAATAACGATAAGCATTACCCCTGCCAAGTTGGAACAGGAGTGGTGTGTGGGATATTAATCAGAAATCTGTGTTAACTGTTTGGAAATGTTATGCTACTGCATATTTTACATACATACAGTAGCGTTAGATCATTCACGTCCCAGAAGCCGGCCATTATGATAACATTTTTAATGTAACTATTATTTTTTTCTCTTTCTAAAGCCCGGTACTGTTTGAAGACTTGATACACCTATGCCGGTTAATGTCTGTGAAGTATCCTTCTCTGAGTAAAAGAATGTTGGCCAGAAACTACAAGATAGCAGCTACCTGGGAAAGAGGTCAGTTGCTGCCGCGGTGGAAGCGTTTAGCTCCTTTCGTTAATATAAGAGGGGTTACACTAGCTTTATGGCTGAGGATGTGGAAAAAAATGAAACAATTTCTAGAACCAGGTAATTCTTTCAGTTTTAAATAGCGCTGTAAGCACGGGCAGCCTTGGGTGATGACAGGATACTTGCCCTGATGAGATTTTAGGGTGTTAGATGATAGCAACAGGATGGCGGGAGAAGAGAACCAGTGCCTTAGAACTGATTGTTTATTTTTTTTGTGTCCAAAATTTGTACTGTTGTTTTTCTGTGTTTAGTTAACAAACTAACACCAACAATTTACGTTGGTGTTACAGAAGAAGAATCTACAGCTGAGCTACTATTTAAGATGAGTTTGGAGGTGAGGGGGAGAGAGTGAGCCTTGCAGAATGACGACTTGCTAAAATGCTTCTGTCCAGAAGGAAACATACGTCTTTCCCTAATCTTATTTCAGCAATGTTTGAATGTAGCCTAATTTCCCTCCCCAGAATCCATTCTCCTTCAGGTCCGAGGCCTGAATGGAATACTTATGAACTCTGTGGCCCCAATACCACCAGTGGCCTCCAAGGAGGAGATACTGGCCACTGAAGAACATGTTCTGGAGACCTTCTATCCCATCTCTCCTACAATTGATCTTCAGGAAGTGAATGTGTACAAAGAGCTCAACGATATGGGTAAATTTAGTAATAATTTTCTGCCAGACTAAGCGTTTGAGTTGACCTGGAGTCCTTGCCTCTCTGTGAGACAGCTGTGGGTAGGGGGTGGGTGGGAATGAGGGGGCAGAGGAGCACACAGGGTGTGCAGTGCAAGCGCTCCAGACCTGTGGTGAGTGTATTGTGACCTAAGCAGAACTGCGGGGAAGAACTTAAATCTTGCAAATTACTTCAACAGTTCTGAAGATGTGGGAGCAAACCTTGGCTGTGTAGTCTCTTACCGAGCGGTTTCTGACATGTTTTATCTGCCGTTCAGGTTTTCGAGATGGTTATCCGTACTCTCATCCTCACACTCTGTTCTTCCTGGAATCGGCCAACATTCGTCCTAACAGGTTCAGACCAGAACAGCTGCGTGCTAAAATGCTGATGTTTGCTTTTGGCAACGCGCTGGCGAAGGCGAAGGCGCTGTACGGGGTACGTATTGGAAACTGCTGCTGCCTTGCTGGGCCTTTGTTCCTTCTGTAGCGCTG
The DNA here is from genome assembly GCA_011801015.1 of Ardeotis arabs. Lineage (NCBI taxonomy): Eukaryota > Metazoa > Chordata > Aves > Otidiformes > Otididae > Ardeotis > Ardeotis arabs. Next base: position 19,329 of record JAAGAY010010962.1, on the reverse strand, counting down.
CAGCTAGTGGTGAAGTTCCCTTGCCGTGGCACGTTACAGGAGTTGTCACATCTGAGCTTCCCAGTCCAGAGGTCTGACTCTGATCTTCGGGTACGGTTACTGGTGTCTGCTGATCCAGAAAACCAGCGCTCAGCAATGAACGTGTTCCTGGTGTAACACGCGTTGGAGTGGTAATGAGTAGGAACCAGGGTTCAGCTGTAAAACTCCAACCCATCCCGCAGCTCAGTATGTAAATTGATACTTCGTTGCTGGCAGAAGGAGGAATTTTAATTAAAATACAAAATCTACATTCAAAGCTTGTTTGACTAGGGTAATTTTCTGGGCAAAGTAACAATACATTTATTAAAATCTTGGCTTTAAACCAAGCAGAAGATGCAGAATCAGCAAATACTCATACCATTTCTGTAGTAACTGGCTTTTTAAACGTTCTCCCCGCCCCCTCCCTGCTTCTTTCCTAGAATGATCCCAAGGTTTTGGAGCAGCCAGTAGTGGTGCAAAGCGTTGGCACAGATGGCCAGCTCTTCCAGTTCATGGTGTTCCAGTTAAATACAACAGATCTTGTCTCTAACGACGGCATAAAAAACCTAGTCTGGATTGACTCTGATCAGAATCTGTATGAAAAAGCCCAGTGTGTTCCCGAAGTCAAGAAGGGAGTGGTTACGGTAAGCAAACTGGAGCGAAACTTGGGAAATGGTCCTGGAAATCCTCTCCTTTCACCTCTGCCAGAGGTTTGGGAGCGGGCGTAGAGCTGCAGCGCAGGTTTTAAACCAGCTGAAGGGTCCTGACGGGTGCTGGCCTGGTTCTTACCGGAGAGTCTTAAGCAGGTGTTACTGACAGGGAGTTCTTGTAGCGCCGGTGCACCGCGGAGCGTGCAAGCCGCACGCCGAGCTCGGGACGAGCTCCTACATAAAGATCTCCCCATCTGTACTCCACCGTCTCGTAACACGCTTGTTTAAAATCAACTCGTGCTTCGATGAAGGAAGGGGTTGCGTGCAACTGTCAGCTTCTCTGTAGAGCAAACGGAGCGCAGTGCTGTCAGCCCCGGCTGTGCCAGGAGGGCGTCTCGGTTTGGTGGGCAAAGGGTTTTTTGCCGTCTTGAGATTTACACCGGTGGAAGCACCCACAGACAAACCCATCTGGGGAGGGAGAGCACAATTGGGAAGCCGCCACGTCTGAAGTCTTATTCGAGCGTATTTAAAGCCGTTGTTTGTCTACATTAATCACTTCACGCAAACTGAGCATCCGTGTCTTTTTCTCTGCAGAAGCCCGCTGGAATATATGGCTTTCAGCCAGACACATTCAAGAAGTTTCTGGCACTGTATCTGCATGGAACTGTGTGAAATTCAGCTCAGAAATACTTCACCAACTGTACCTGCTGCTTCTCTTTGCTAGAACCAGCACATAATTAAAGAAAGGTGGATTAATTTACTTTCGAAAATAAATTATATTGTTACTGAAAGTAAAATTTTTTTTAAACTAAGTTGTGCATGAAGAAACTCTTTCATTTTAGGGGCTCACCTCCGGATTCGGGTTAGAGAGTCATCAAATGCATCCTCCTCCGCTCTTCCACCGTTGCCTAGGAAGAGCATAAGCCAGTCTTTATTCCTCTGCGCAGGTTCTGCTCTCGGTGTGCTTTTGCACAGTGCTGGACTCAGACCTATTTTCTGAGGCTGCTTTGAGTCCCTCTGAACGCGGTGGCTGTGGAAGAGGCTTACAAAGCTTCAAGGGGGAAGCCGGAGACAGGAGCCTGTTTCATTCTGCCTGCCTTTCGCTTTGTTTTACTCCTGGCTGCTTCGGGATGTGTCGTGCTGCCCTGCGCTTAGTTCCCAAAGCACTTGATGGCTGAGATTGCTTTGTTGGATCTGTAGAACCGCAGTTCTTTTGTCCCCCAATCCTGGATGAAGAGACCTATCCGTTTTGGGAAAGTGGTGTGGAGTGTAGCCTGAAACTTTGGTGCCTGGTAGCTGGTATTTGCCGCTAAAAACACAAAGGAAGAATTTCTTCCTGCCACACAGAGTTAACTGAGCAGGAAGCGTATTCTTTTTTTAAGATGAGGGGATTTAGTGTGGTTTTTGTAAAATGAAGGCTAAATTAGCTCCAGCCAAATGCAGAATGTTTTGCAGTTCTGCACTGATACCCTGCAGCACATGGGAAGGAATGGGAGCCTGCGCTATTTTAAGGTGTGGAAGAGCTTATTTCCAAGAAATTCATCTCACTTCAGTGTCTTGTGTCAGAGACTGGTCTGTGCTTCGTGATCTTCTCTGGCCATCTGGATGAACACCCCAGTTGCGTGTTCCAGTCTCAATCCATCAGACAGCTCTGCTCTGCAGGTTTCTGAAAGCAGATTTGCACTAGTCAGATTTGAGACCAACACTTGCACCTGGTAAATTGGGGTGCATCGGCTGTGAGTTCAAGTAACAAATCTCTCAAGAGTTAGGAGAAGACGCCTGAAAGAAAAATAATCTACTAAAAGTGTTGCATTGATCTAAATCACCTCAGTGCTGCCTGCTCAAGGGCTCCCTAATTCATCTCATCTGTTTAAATCTGTTCAGATCTGTAATTTGCACCCGGTTATTTAGGAGGGTATTTATTTTCATACACCTGCGCTCCGTGGAGGCTGTAGGTGTTTCTTTCTCAGGCTTTTGGCTCTCTGCTGTGTTAGGTGGACTCCACTGGCCAGCTGTAGGCACTATAGGATGGACTGTTGACATCCCCTTGCCCTTCCAGCTTTGGATCGTTACCCGTCTCAGGGAGGAAACCCTGTAGGGCAGCCAGCTGCCGCATTAACATTCCTGAGCAGAGAGGTTTCTCTAAGGAAGCGTTCTGGAAGAGTGGCTGCGGTGGAGAGGGGCGTGGGGAAATGGAAGACCTTGCATGCTTCTAGTAGGTGTGGGAATCTGTGAAGATGGTCTACGCGGGAAAGAGACAACGTCCTGTTAGGTGGTTTTACCTCTCAACAAAGACATTGCTGTTGGGACAGGCAGTAGAAGAGGAGAAGCTTAAATGGAACTGAAGTCCTGCTGTCACCAAGACTGAGCAGAGACAAAGCACGAACATGGGGAGGGATGGATGAGGGCAGAACACAGGCAGTTCTGAAAAATGGCGGAAGCAGTAAGACGTGAGACGGCAGGGGAGTGAAGCTTGCTGGAAGAACCTTGGGCTGCATGAGCTCCTCTGAGGCCCAGGAGGGGAACTCAAGGGAGGCAGAGCGGGGCGCCCAGCTCAGCACCTGGGACGGGTGCTCAGCTTGGTCTGTTGTGGTGCGGGTACAAGGTCCGTGAACCAGGCAGCCCCTGTGGAGCAGCCCCCCCAACCGCAGGCAGCCGTGCACACGTGCGTGGTGTCCCACTGGTCCTCCCAAGCATGCTACATGTGGTTCATCCGCTCATTCCTCCAGTGTGGCCTGCTGGAATTGGCCCAACGGAGGGAGGTGGGGCTGAGAGCAGGACAATGGGTTGCAGAGGCACATCTGGGTTGGCATCAATAACTTATAAAGGCTCGTCAGCAGATGAATGGCATTACCTCAGCACGGACCAAGAGCCAGGCATTAACTTTTAATGAACGGCAGCCGGAGAAGCAGAACATGCGAGAGCAGGGTGGCTGGAGGCCGAGATGAAGCTCTGGCAGTGCCTGGCTGCCGGGAGGAGGGTTCTGCAGCCGCCGGTGCAGGATCTGGCCCCCAGCCTGCCCTGGGGATGATGGGTGGTGTGCCGTCTGGGCTCCACTGCTCCATGCTACCTTCCCCTGAACCTCTCCCGGTGCAAAATCCGACTCTACGGGCTGCACTCATTGTGCCAGGGAGTACATGCCATGCTCAGACCGGAGCCCCTGGTTGTTCAGATCCTCCTCCCACAGTTAATTTAATGAAAACTAATGGGAGAGACAATTATTCC
>JAAGAY010010962.1:0-15416 GCA_011801015.1 Ardeotis arabs | reverse complement strand
CCCCCCCCCCCCCCCCCCCCCCCCCCCCCCCCTTCTGCTCCATGAACATCTGCCACCGCACAGCTCTCGCTCCTGGAATTGCAGCAGTGACCTGGCTGCGGGTGCTGGGTGGGAGCGTTCCCCGAGGACCAGCAGAGCTCCAGGATGGCTCGCGGACCCCCAGGCTTGCAGCCCCCGAGCCCACGCTCGAACATTTCTGCAAGGAGGGTGAGAAGCTGCACAATGGCAGCCAGCTGTATCCTGCCTGAACGAGTCAAAGGCTGAGAGTAAAGCTCAGACAGCAGCTCCTGGGAGCGTTTCAGGCACCCAGCACTTGCAACCACCCATCTAAAGACCTAAGAGGCCTCAGTCACACCCCAGGTGCTGCAGCAGCCTCTGATCCTGCCCATTGGGGAGCCAAATCAGCCCAGCCCAGGTTTCTCCATCCCCAGCAGCTGGTTCAGATCCTGGAGCTGAGTTTAAGTCTGTATATGTGTGTATATTTATTTTTTGAAGGTGACGCTCACATCCCTTCCTTACCTTACATAGTGCAGGACTCCAGCAACCGGCGGTAGCAAGCCCCAGCATCTCTGCTCTGTGACCTGCTGCATGGGACGCCATCCTCCATCGCCACGCCGGTGTCGCAACGCCTCCAGCCTCTAATGGGGAAACCCTGGGGGAGAGGGTGCAAAAAAAATCCCCCTCCCTTAGCCCCAGAAAGCCCCCCTCTGCCTGCAGCCAGATGGACTGGGTGTGAGGAAGGTCCAGCAACCACATTCTCAGCTCGGTGCGGGCAAGAATGACCATTTTTCTAGACTAAAAGCTGAATTTTCAAAATGCTTAAGAAAAACCAACCCCCAAACTAAGCAAGCATCGCTAAACCAAACCCCTCCCAGCCCCCTGGGTCCTGCCTTGCAGCTGAATCCCCGTCCACCTTCCCAGCCTCAGCCCAGCCATCTCTCAGCTCTGCATCACCTCTGTTCCCACAGCCCAAAGCCGGGGTCCCGTCCTCGATAAATAAAGGTCAGAAAAAAAAAAAAATACCCTCCCTGCCCAGGGTCTGGCAGCAAACACCAGGAACAAACTGCAGAGCACTGAAATCAAATGTTTATGTTGATATTTATTACAGTTTGGGGGGATGGGAGAAGGGGGGAGAACCGTTTCATTCAAAAAACCATCCCATACCAATGAAGACAATAATTTAGCTATTCATTTTAAAATACATTAAAACCGGTCCTTTCATTTCCTCAAGTCAGAACAAAAAAAAAATAAAAGGAAAAAAAAAACCCCAAAACAACCTGAACAAGATGTAAAGCAGAAAAGGAAAAAAAAAAGTTGACCCCCTGGGGAGCCCCCGGGTATTTTCACGACGCAACGAATCTGCATTCGGTTATTTCTCAGCATTACTTGGAAAATATTAACCTGACTGTAACGATGAGACTGACACCCTCAGACCCCCCCATCCCACCCGCCCCTCCCTCCCCAGCGACTTTCTACAGGTAAAGCACAATTAAAATGCCTAGGAAAAAAGAAGGCAAACATTAAAATAAAAAAAAAAAATCGTATTACACACTAAAAAAAAAAGTTTTGTCATCTCATGTCTTGCAGTCAGAATAACAAAAACAAACCTAATGTTCCCCAAAAACATTTCAATGAAGGGGTGCGGAAAAAAGACATCCCTTTAATAAAACATTATCAACAAATATCGTACACAAACTACAATGTATAATAATTATTTTTTTTTTTTCCCCTCTCGGTAATTTTCGAACCAGACTACAAGGTAAGAAAAAACACGGAAACAAGATACAATGCTTTCAATAATCCGCACAAAGGTCAAATCCAAGGGAGAGAATATTTTACAGAATATGATATACATGGAGCAGAAATGGGAGCTGGAGAAAAACAAAGACCAAACTACAGGGTAGTGTCATGTACAGAGATCCCAACCCGCCGCCTTGGCTCATCCCTTCCTCTCCTGCCAGAAGGAAGGGCCTTCGGTGCTTGCCATTAATTTTTATTTTCTTATTACAGAGCGAGCCTACAGAATAGCAAGGTTACATTTTTTTAACAACAAGAATTCCTTAAAAAATATCTCCATCCAGTTCCAAATCATAGATAGGTGAACCCTGACCACAGCACATCTCTAAAGAAAAGAAACCCCCCCCAAAATACCCCCAAAGCAAATAAAAGCCCCACAAAAACCCCCAAAGTTAGCTGGAGATCACAGTTTCAAAGTCCCAGGTCAGATTAACCCTTTCTTTCGGTGGATTAAAAAAAAAAAAATTAAAAAAAAATCAATTTTTGCAGTGAACCAGCTGAAGGACTCCGGGGAAGGGAGGGACAGATTTCTTCTTGTACTCGGAGAGAGGGGGGGAAAGACTAACACAGTGCATGCCACAGTCACAGAGAGCAAGATCACGGTTCATTCGAGGATGTGATCCTAGAAGGGGTCACCTGCGTTAACGAGTTCGTAACGAGGTGCTGGAGTCTCTTCCCCAAAGCAGATCTTGTTAACTGGAGGAGGAAGCGTTGTGCTGCAAACGAACAAAAAAAAGAAAAAAACAAAAAAACACCAACCAACCAAAAATAGAAGGGAAAAAAAACCCCAAAAGGAAAAAATAAAAAAACAAAACCAGGCCTTCTGAACGAAAACCACCATTGTAAACTGTCCAGTTTATTTAAAAAAATGACTACAACAGAGACAACATGAGATTTCATATCTAGACTAGCTTCCTGGTGTCGCACGGCACAAACATACAACAGGTTCGGTTTCTGTCTTTATTTAAAAGAACAAAGCAAAGAGATCGGAGTTGGGTGCTAGAGGCTTCCGTTTGTTTCCAAAAAGAAGTGTCATGTACATATATAAACCCTTCTGCACAAAGAAGGGTCTTGTCTTGTCTTGAAATATTTTAAGTTTTGTCCTTCATGTTTTATGGAATAAAAAGTTCAGCCTTTTTATTGCATGAAACTAAACCTGGGGTTTTGGCCCCCGCCACGCGTCTCCCTGCCCATACACCTAGCTTCTTCTTCTTCTTCTTCTTGCATAATTCGTTGAGATCCTCCGAACGGCAGCTGACTCTCTTGATCCTGGAGAGGAGGAGGGGGAGGGAAATCACACACTCATCGTCATGCTGGGGGAATACTGGAAAAGAGACAGAGCCAGGGTGAGAAACCAGGCGGGCCAGACCCCCAGACACCGAAGGGGGATGCAGAAGGAGGCTGATGTCAACTACGCAGCAACTTAATTGGACCTAATGAATCGGGAGGAGAAGATATGCTGGAGACTTGAATCTATCAGGGCATAATCTGCTCTGTAACTTGCCTTTCCAGGGAGCAAATCAGCAGAACAGTATGGGGTGAGATGCAATTTAAAACAAATAATTAACATGCACGTGTGGATATGCTGCTGATAGAGGAAGAAGAGAGACGTCTGCAGCCACACACAGCGCTTTGAATTGGCCAGGTCACGGCTGCGTCTGCACCGGCTCCTCTCCATCCCATGGGATCCTCTCCCCTCCATCCCACAGGATCCTCTCCCCTCCCTCAGTACATCCCGTCCCGCCGAGGATCCAAGCTTGCACCCACCAGCGTATTTCTTCTTCCCCTGTTTCTGTCCCGGAGCAGCTCACCCAGCACAACCCAGGTCCAAAAGACACCCACCGCCAAGCCCCCCCAGCCCCCGTGCCACGACGCCCCGGGGACCGTCCCCCTGTCCCCAGGGAGGCACTGACTCACATTGTCATTTTGGAAGGAATGGAGAAAGTTGCCTCCCAGCTCCCCGTCGTCTCTTGGAGTGCCCGGGGGATTGCTAATGCCACTTATGTTGTTTGGAGAATTCTGCGGGAGATGGGGAGATGGTGAGCAGGTCCCCGCATTCCCTGGAACGCCGCGGGGGCAGGACGCAGCCCTGCCTGCCCCAGTCACGTCCCCCCAGTGTGTCCCCATCCATCGGGGTCACACCGGCACCGCAGTGCCGAGGAAAGGGGGAGCCCACGCACCCGCTCTGCCGCTCACTTACTTTTGGAAGTCCATCTATGTCTCCTGACCCTGCGCAGGGGGACACAAAAGAACAGCCTTACTGAGTGCAGCGATGGCCTCCGCGCCCCCCCGCCCTGCTCCCTTCCAGTCAAAGGCTCTGCTTCAAGCACCAGTCCAAACTGGGGGCTGACCCCAGGATGGGAGCAGGCACTGGGATGCTCTGCCAGCGTCCCCAGGGAGTGGAGGCACGGCGGGCGGGCGCTCACCTAACGATCCGTTCATGTGATGGGGCTCCATGCCGCCCATGCCACCCATGGGGCCGTCAGAGCCGGGGCCCATCGGGAACTGCAGGAGAAAAAAGGTGACAAAACCAAAATCAGCCACAAAACCACCCCACACGTCTGTCACAGCCCAAAACCGTCCCCTCCCCAGCCACCCCTCCAGAGCGGGGCGAAGGAGGGACGCATCCGCCCCCTGAGGCTGCGGGGCACGTCTTGGGGCTCGTGGGTTCCCCTATATTTGGCCTGACGGGTGTGGGCAGACCCAGACCCTTGGCAGGGCAGAGGGTCCCCTCCAACCGGTATTTAAAGAGAAGTCTGCCCGTATCCCACAAAACACGGCATCTCGCCGGGCACGCAGCTGCCACCACCTCGGCCGGAGCAGCAGGACCGCCGCTCTCTTAATAAGCATAAAAAATTAACAAAGTCGCCGAAGAGTTAATCGCTTTTTGATGGTTTGTTTTATTTCTGTTTGGTAACAAATGGCTGAAATCAATTAAACTGCTTTCCTCTCAACTGATGAAGTTAATTATGATTTGTTATGGTATCTGATATGTAAATTATTAGAAAGCAGACTTACATTCGATCGACTGCCTGCGGGCGGTACTGGATTAATCATTGTGTAGATGTTGTCACTTGAATTTGTTGAATCTGTGGAACAGTGAAGCCCAGTAAGTCGGGTGATTAATTCATTTCTTAATTAAAACAAACTCATGCCACTTGAACTCATTCTTTTGTATTTTATCACCTAAAATCCCCTCTAAGTACCACCATTTTCTGGCTAATTTGTATTTAATGAAGATCCACAAAGTTTTTAATCACAGAAATTAAACTGTGGAAAATAATTCAACTCCTGGCTGGGAAGTGCGAGGAGGTAATTCCCCACCATGTGGCAGCCCTCACCTCCCCAAGCCCCGCAGCATCCAAATCCACAGGGGGATACAGGAACATCCCCAAATGCCATCCCAAAACCAAGCAGCCCACACCGCTCGCTCCCCGGAAAGGCAAAAGCTACAGAAATTGGTTCTTGCCGGTTGGGCAGGGGTTGCCCATGCTTGGCAGTGCAGCCCCAGGGACAGGGGTCTCTTGGCAGGGGAAGGGGCAGAAGCCCTGGTGAGGGAGGGTCTTGGAGGGCTCGTACCTGCGGGACTGGGCATGATGGGTGTCCCTGGAGGACCGCCGCCGCCGGGCGGACCCTGCAGAGAGACAAAGTTGGGGTCAGCCAGGCAAACACAAGCATTGCCCACCTCCCCACGTTTTCAAAAGCCTCCCCCAGCTGGACCTCACACCCAAAAACCCAGCCCAGCCTCCCCATAGCACCGCTTCCCCCCAAAACCGCACGAGTTCCCCGAGTCCTAACACCTCTGCATCCCGACAACAGGACGGACAGACGGAGCAGGACTCACCACGTATGTACCAGGCGATGAAGAAGAGTATGGGATCTACAGAGAGAAAAGAGCCAGGTTCAGCGGGCCAGATCCCAGCAGGGCACAGCCCAGAGCCCCCCGATGCACCCCCCACCTGGGGATCCCAGGGCCCACCAGCCCCCGCTGCTACACCCCACCGCAGGGAGAGCAGCACAGCTTTAGGCTTTAGATGCAGGGGCAGTGCCGAAACGAGAGGCCGGGGAACCCCTTCTCATTAGCAGGATCCAGCAAACGGGGAATCACCCCGTTTGTGGGATGGTCCCCAACCAGCCCCGCTGTTGCTTCAAGGACCGCGGGATACTCACTGAGTTAGCACTGCTGGGGTTCGGCCACGGTCTGCCAGCTCCCGGCCCCCTGGGGTCAAAATTAAACAGGAAAAAAATAAAATGTTGTGTTTTTATCTCCGCAAAGCCCGAATCGGCAGCCAAACATCCCCGGCGTGGGGTCTGCCTTACATGTTAATTCCAGGCATGCCGGGACCTAGGGAGTTGGGTGGAGGTCTCATGCCGCTGCCGTAGTTCTGCAATGATAACCAAGGGTCAGTCTACCGAAACGGGAAGGGAAACCGGAGCAGACAAGAGAAGGGAAAAAACCCAACAAACAAAAAACCAAGAGGGTTATAGCTTGCAAAAATGAGCTTTAAAAAAGATATATATTAGATATGATGAACATAGAGACAATTAGCAATTGTGTTTATAAAAAAACAGACAGCTGAATACAGAAGGGAGCCAGGCTGGGCCCCAAAGTCCCCCCAGTTTCTGATGGTGGACAGAAAGCAGCCCCCTCCCAGCTCCGCGAGACAAACCCACCCATGGCCCCCGGGCACCGACCAGAGCCTTTTGGGTTTGTCTCTGTGCAGGAGAAAACAGGGGCAGGAGGAGAAAAGAAGGTGCCGCTGGGAAGGTTACTGTTGCAGCACAAGGAGGGGAAAACGCTGCGCGAGCCACCTCGAGATGGAGCATCCCCTGCTCCCGGGATGACGGCTGGAGCAGAGAAAACCAAGCCAGGCTTGTTTTCCCATTGCTTCCCAGCTCCCTGCTACATCCCCCGGAGCGAGTCTGCAGCCGTGGGGAGCGGGCGAGGGCAGGCAGCCCCTTGGGGCTCAACTCCCGGCTTCGTTCAGCCCGGCTTAGCCTCCAGCTGGGACCGGGAGCCTCAGATCTGCGTCCCTCATCTCCCAAAACCAGCTCTAGTACAAAGCCAAGCCCAAGGCAGCACAGGAAGAGGAATCCCCCGAATGCCGCGCTCCATTTGGTCTGCGCTTTGCTCCCTGTGCCCTCCAGGCAACGTGCAGCCGGATTTAGGTCACGCTGCCGCTCCTCCCCTCCCACCTTCCTCCCGCGACGCATCGTTTTGGGCCGTATTTCTGCCATTTAGAGAAAAAACTGCTAGTGCAGGAGGGGGGGATGGCTGGATGTTCCCTATTTTGCAGCCCCTTGGAGCGCTCCAAACTGGATTTTGAGTGCAATGTTTCAGTGCTCTCGGCTTTTCCCTGGATTTACGGACATGTGTGAGCAGGGTGCTCTGCTGAGGGCATCGCCAAAGTTTGTTTTGGAAAAGCAGAAAAGGGTTTTCCCCAAACAAATTACCGGCAAGTCCTTAATTTATTGAAATTCCAGCCATTTACACTGAATAGCAGCATCAAATCCCTTGTTTTAAAAAAAAGAAGAAAAAAAGCTCAGCGTTTTTAATTGGAGCTGAAAGGCTGGAAAACGAAGCCCTCTCTGAAAGATGCTCAGGGAGGGTGGGGAGGGAAAGCAGCTGCGCTGAGCGACCTGGATGCCAGGCTCCGGCAAAACGCTGCCGAAACCCAGCAAGCTACAAACCCTCTTCATAGAGGCAACGGCAAACCCTGGCCTCTGCAGAGCTAAAAATGCGACTATTAAAGGGAAAAAGGCAGCGGTGATCGGCTGTAAGGGATGATTCATGGTCGGTGTGTAATAAGTGGCTGTTGTCAGGATGCTGGGATGTCCTGGCTGGATGCTCCGCAGCCCTTTGGGATAATTTAAGGAGTATTTGAGAAGGTCTTGATGCAAAGCTTAAAGAAAAAAATGTCCTGGGCACGCAAGGTGTGAGGGGCTGCGGGGTTTGGTTTGGTATTTTTGGTGGTTGCGTGCACAGGCGCCGGTTCCTGGATGGCTGCGGGGAGGCAGCGCCCCACGGGTGCCAGATTGGGAAGCCCAGCGCTTCTCCGGGGAAAGGCTGCCTTTTAAAAAACCTCTCCCTAATGTACGTACACAGGGAACAGCAGAGTCAAAAATAAAGCCCTGAACATTTCACAACTCCTGCCGGCTCCCAGAGCCGCCGCCATCCCACGCGGCGCTGAACGCGCGCTCGTGGCTTCCAAGTTTCGCGGCGAGCTTTGCAAGTGGGAAGCGAGCAGCCTCCCCCAGGCAAACGAACGCCAGCGCCCACAGCTCTACCGGCACGCTCTCCTTGGCGCAGGCCACGCTAACAAATGCCTTTTTTTTTTTTTTTTTGGTGCAATCCTCCAGGAAAGGAGGATTTTAAGCATAGCAGCAGCACTCAAAGCATCCCTGGCTTTGCTATGACAGGGCTTGTCCATGAAACGATGCTCAGGCAGGTTTTTTATCCTCTGCCCTAGAACGGATCCAGGTGCCTGTGGAGACGGCTGGGTATCCCTGAGCAGCATCCTCAGGCTGGTGTTAAGAAGAGATGACACAACTCCCTCTTTACAGAATATTCGCTTATCTCAACAGTCTCCGGGGGAAAAACAAAACAAAACTCCAGCGCACCCGCTCGTCTCTTGACAGACTCTGATCCTCGCGCTACAAACCCAACGTAGGCGACGATGCAGAGAGGATAAACCTCCAACCAAAATATGGTAATATGGTTTTGAAGTCGCGTAGAAGGAACAAACAGGAGTGAGTCAACAACAAGCCACTCCGTAAAGTGAATCAATGGAAAGGCAGCATATATTAACCCAGATCTGCTTAATTTCAAGAGTTTGCTCCCCTTTCTGGAAACAGAGAGCTCAAGTAGGCAGCAGGAAGGGCAGGCGGAGGGGAACCTCGCAGAGGAAAGCCTTATTCCCCTGCTAAACGGATCTTTGCCATTTCTTTTTATTTATTTATTTATTTTTAATGCCGGCCTCCTTTCCCTTTCCTGCTGTTAGGTCGTAACTATTTCCCAGGCAGGCGATGTAATGTACTCACAGGCTGCTCCGGCGCGGCGCTAAGTGCCATCCCCTCTGACGGAAGGGCAGGAGGGAGCTTGCAATACCCTTAATGAGCTCTGAAGACCTCACTCATGTTAAAAGGAGGGATTTCCAGATGCAAGACTAATGTAAAACGCATTAACGCTAATGGGGGGACAGGGTGTGGGGGGGAACTCCCAGCCCCTCGAGCCCCAGGAGGTTGTTTCGATGGCGCGCGGCGTTTGCCGAGCCGTAAGATGCTCTTCAGCGCTGGGCTTACCTGCGGACCGGGACCCATGGGGCCCATCCCTCGCGGAGGATTCATCCTTTGCATGGGGCCGCCCATGTTAGGGTGCCCTGTTGGGAGGAAAGTAGGGGCGTTACGCGGCACAGCAGCCACTTCGGGTCCCAAATTAACAGCTAACGAGGAACGTTAACGTTCAGCCCTCCTCTTTTGGGCTTTACCTTGCTGTCGTGTGGGATCCATCGAATTGGGCAGCAATGGCTGTGTACCGGGAACGGCGCCCGGGGGCTGCAAAAACAAGGGGAGGAATATTAAAAAGAAAAAAAAATTGCTAAAATGCAGTCTACAGAGATAGATTTGGGTCAAGAATTCAGGCTTTCGAGGGGCTCCTGGGATGCACCACTCCTTCTGCCACAGCACGACCCAAGCATCCTGCATCCCGCTGGATCCTGCATCCCAGCTATTTTCCTACACCTCCGGACTCTTGCCTCCCCTTTCCTTTCACAAACACCCTCTAAAAACCAACCAAGGCACCAGCGTTTCCTCCTTTCCCCCCAGCCCGCGTGCTGTCAGGCTGCTGTATTTTCAGGGAGCGGGCGAAAGCCTGGGCGGTGGGGCAGAGGCGTCGAAGCCGGCAGGGAAAGGAGACGGGCAGCGCAGCTCCCCGGTATTCCCGCAGTGCCAGGGCCAAACTATACAGGCTGCAGCCATTCATCGGGGAGATGCTCCATTTGCAGCACCCCCGGGGGTCAGACCCTTCCCCACACAGGGCAGAGGGGAACATGGATGGGCCCCCTCCCCAAACCTACGATCTGCTTTAGCAACGTGGCAATTTAAAGTTCAAAGGCTGCTCTGAACAGATCAAGGGGGAGAAAAACGCAGCTAGCATCTGCCTGGGGGAAGCAAACTGGAAACAGTTTTGCTACAGCGCTGCCTTTTATTGGGATGCCGACACGGGAGGGATCCCACTGTGGGGGCACAGAGCAGGGACTGGGCGCACACGGCCATGTTGAGGCAGAATCTGCCCAATCCCAATTTTTTTGCAGCCTGGAAGCTGGCAATGGGAGGAAGATAAACAGAGGGGTTGGGAGGTTGTGGTGATGGATATTTACACTTCTGCTGCCTGACCTTCCTGCCTGCCTATTTATTCCTCTTGTCCCTCTGGAAGTGACCGAAACCGTGCTGAGCTCTACGTAGGTACAAACCTCTCTTTTTTATGTGCTGTTTGGGGGAAAAAAACCTAAATCCTTCTCATTAACATTACCCACTCCTGGATGCTTGACCTTGCTGGAAGAGCAGCCTCCCCAAATGGGTCCCCTGCCTCTCCTGCCTGTCCCAGCTCACTGTGCTCAGCTCCAGCGGCACCCGGGATGAGCCCGGGACCACAGCAGGACGGGGCGCCATTAACACTGTCCTGTGAGGAGGTGCAGTTAATTAATCTCGCTAAAATAACCACCAGCGCCCTGGGTGGGAGGCTCTTCCAGCTCAGCTGGGTTCGGGGGTCCTACATCAGCCCTCCCTGAGTTTTTCTCAGCTACATCTCAGCTGTCTCACCATGGTTTGGCAAGTTCCAGCGATCTGAGTCTCAAATCCAGCAATCACAAACACAAAGCAAGCTGCTGCATCCCATTTCCTGACTATCCTGCTCTTTCTGCTAATAGGAGCGATATAAAAACAATGTTGTTAGCCAAAATACAAGCTCCCAAGAGAATTTTGCGCAGTCACTTCTGCTACTCAAAAGAATTACAGGTTTCCTTTCATTTCCCTTTAATGACAAATAACCTCTGGTTGGGTCATCACCCTACGGATCTGCACGGCGTCATTGGGAACGAGATGAATTCCTCAAGCAAAGGCCACGCGTTCAGGCAGCGCGTGGGGCGGAAGCCTCTGTCCGTAAGGCCAGAAACAAACTGCCCTTGTTTAAGCCGGGATAAGAGGATAAACCCAACCCCAAAAATTTAGCAGTGACCTGCCCCGCTTGACCCCGCTGCTGATCTAAAGCACTTGGTCAATCCAGCAGCAGGATTATCTCCATCACTTTAATTTTCTGCGATTGCAGGGAAAATCCAACCGGGCAGCGAGCACGCAGCTGAAAACACCATAAATAAAAAGCGGCACATGCCCCACTGCACTTACACCCTGGATATGCCCCAACCTCCAAATAAAATTAAAATAAAACGGTTAAGTGACACTTGATGCTCCAGTACCAAGACAATGGAGGATGCAGGAGGGAGGTGATGCCCACCATCCAAACACAAGGAGCATCCGTGGGCCACCTGGCCCTGGTCCCAGTTCCCAGATAAAAGCCATCCCCAGGAAACCCGTCGGCGCGGAGCCCGGGAGCGCAGTACCTGGTTGCCCATCCTGATGGGGGGCCGGGGACCTCCGGCGTAGCGCGGCGACATGAACGGCTGTGGGGACACAAAAAGGGAGGTCAGGGCCGAGCTGCGGGGAGGCAGCACGCTCCCCACGCACGCCGGTTAGACTGTACACACTGTTTTTGGGCTTGGTTTTTTGTCTGGAGACACCCTTTTTAAAAAAGTTAAGTTTCAAAAGGAAAAAAAAAAAAAAAAAGATGTCCGGAGTCCGTTTTTAACATTTTCTCTGTAGATTTATTGTTTGAGAGCGTTTGACATCAGCAATACTAGGTGAGGCTGTTAAAATTAGTGCATGGGAAAGCCTGCGTGTTAGATACTGTTCAAGTTTAAATATATAGAGATATACCAAAAAAAGTGGCAAATAAGCACATACAGACACGCACACACAAAAAAACCCCCAATGCTAAGTACTGAAAAAAAAGAAGGAAGACTTAAAGTTACTTTTTTACAACTGCTGCTACTAACAGAAGCTTAAAAACCCACATCAAGTTAAATTTCTTAGGCTACCTTGGGAAGGTAAAACAGTCTGATACCCACGATTGACTTCTCAGTCCATTGACAACTGCACATCCAAAAAAAAAAAAAAAAGAGAGAAAAAAAAAGGGAAAAAACCCAACATTTTCCTTCGGAGCTGGGATGCCCAGGGGGATGCTCCCTGGGAGAGCGGACACCCGCTGCCCAGCACGCTTACAGAGAGGGGAAAAAAAGAAAAAAAAAAAAAAAAGCAAATCGAGCGTACGTCCCGGTTCACAGCCCTACCCATCGCTAGTGTCTTTACCTGACTGTGGGGTCCCATCATGCTGTTAGGATTGTGGGGTGGAGGCTGTGCGTGTGGCGAGGGCTGTGACCCAGGCGGTCCCTGTGAGGTCAGACAGTAGAAGGAGGTTATAGATTAGCACATGAAAGCGCAGAAAGAGCTAAAAAAAGGATTGACGGGTGGACCTGTTTTGTTGGGAAGTCAGTTTTCTCATTTTAAAATTTCTTTTTTTTTGCTTTTTGTCCTCTTTTTAATTGAGTTTCTATTCATTTGTAGCTCAACAATGAATAATGATATATGCAAAAAAAAAAAAAAATTAAAAATCAGAACATCTGTCAAAATACAGCAGCCACATTGACGGTAAACGGTCCAGTAGTTCAACCAAGTCTGCAATGAGAAACACACAGGGAAACACTTCGCAAGGGCGTGCAACGAGGAAGAAAAAATACGGAGAGGACCAGAAAGGTTGGGGGAAGGACAAAAAACACCCCCACACCAAAAAAAAAAAAAAAAAAAATTTTCTCCTCTCTCATCCCAAAGGTTGGAGACACCTCCAGGGTTTGGGGTTTTTTTTGACTGTGGCGCAGCGGAGGTGCCGGAGCGCAGAGGACGAGGAGCACGTCCCAGCTCAGGCCTGGGCAGGGTTTGGCTGGCACAACTGGGGCTGCACCGCCAGCCTGGACGGATGCAGCATCCTTCCTCGAGGTGGATTCCCTACGGATGCGAGTAAAATGGCTTGCGAGCAAAGAAAGGATGTCTGGGGGAAAAAAGGAGAGATTAGTCGGTGCAGGTTCGAGGCTGCAATGCAGCAGCCGCTGACATTTTGGGCTTGAACGCCCACTTTCCTTTTTTTTTTTTTTTTTGTTAAATTTCCCTTAAAAGCCCGAAATTAAAATTTTCTTGGAAAAACCGCGAGCTCGGTGCAAGAATATACCGGTGCGTGTTAACGTAAAGGAAAAAAAAAAAAAAGCGTTTTTTAAGTCAAAGGAGGTGTAATTGGTAGAGAAAGCAAATGAGCTTTGTCAGTAGGTGATGGGAAGCGACGGCAGCTCCAGGACCGGCGCCGGAGCAGATGTTCTCTACCTGCCTCGTTACTAATTTCAACAAGTGTTCGCCTTCTAGCTGCTGCCAGCAATGGCATGGTTTGTTACCATGAGCAATTTTCTTAATTAACAGACATTAATTAGCCATTTAGCAATTTTGCAAGCATTTGTTTAGCAGCTTTCCTAAACATGAATACCACTGTGATAATGGTACTGATTAGAGGGTCCCCTAATTAACAGTACAGGGAAGGAAAATTGAAATCACATAAATTAAAAAGGGAGGGGAAGTTAATGAAGGCAGGACATATTTGCACCTGCAAATCTTTTGTACGGCGGAAACTTGAGTGCAATGTAAATAAAGTAAGAGGGTGGGTTTTTTTCCGTCTTTTTTTTTTTTTTCTCTCATTTGAACGGTTCCGCGGCGAGACGGAGCCAAGCGGATTTAAACCAGCAGCCTCCTGCCAGCCTCCCTGCTCCAGCCGCTGCGCCCGGGGATGTGAAGTCCCACCGTTTACACCACCGTTATTCTCCAGGAGCCAAAGGCAACCAGCCCTTGCCCACCATGACCAGCGAACCTCGGCTGGAAGAGGTCGCAGCACCTCAGGACAACCCTCCCGGTGCCAACACAACTGCCTTCTCAATCCACGACCCACCAGAGTGGAGAAGATAAACCTCCATGATCCAGCTGTAGCATCACCCTCCTTTAGCAGAAGTCCTCTCCGTGCGTGAAACTTGACTTACTTTTGCTTCTGTGGTGGCCACCTCTGTGTGAACGCAAACTGCGCTGTGGGCAGCAGCCACCTCCCACCACCGGTTCATGGAGGACAGCACCACTCAAACAAGGTCTGGCCGCCACCGAAGCCCTTCCTATGTGTTCCAGCTGCAGGATTCGGGGTAGGGAAGATCGGCAGAGGCAACCAAGCCATGAAAGCGAGTAGAAGGGAAAAAAAACAGGATTTGCAGAGGCCAACCCTCAAGTCCCATCAATGCAAGAGTCAACAGGTCCTCCACAACGCCTGCCTTGCTGCGCCGCAAGGAGGAGGTCGTCGTTATCCAGGTACTGACTGCACAAGCATGCAGACTCCATCCAGAAGTTCTGATGTCCCCCATCTTATATCCCCCGGCATGCAAGGGCATGGGGTTAACAGGTATCGAATGCACGGGGGATATGGCCACCTACACGCACGCTGGCTGGGCCTGGAGGTGATGCTTTGGGTCTGCATTTAGAGCTTCAGAGGAAGCAGCATTTGGTTACTGTAGAAAAAGCATCTATAAGACATGGCAGCCTTTTCACCAGAGGAAATTCCCCTGTGGCAATTGGATCCGGAGAGCATTGGCTGTTTGTGCTGCTGAGTGCATCCTCCGGAGCGTGGTCCTGCCCCGTTGCCCCAAGGCTGCTCCCCGGGATGCTCCAGACTCGGCACCGCTGCATCCTCGCCGTCGCAGTATCCCATGCGGTACCGCTCCTGGCAGAGACTTCTGGATAACGTGACTGCAGATGCCCGGCTCATGCAAACGTCTCAGCAGGCAGGGAGGAGCTGAAAGGGGCTCTTTTTCGTTTTTCTTTTTTTTTTTTTTTTTAAATTCTTTTCTTGCTTTTGCAGAAAAGGAACGAGCAGCAGCATCCGAAACGCTCGCTCCAGGCTGCAACCGCCACAGCCCCCTCCCGCGCCCCCGCAGCACGGCTGCTCCGCTCCGTCAGAAACGCAGACCCTCTGGATATCGTTATCTCTGTAAATATTTGCAGATGTTTCAGGGCCGGGACCTGCGCTCGGCCGGGAACGCCTGCCGGATCGCTTGCTTTTTCGCACGGTTTCCCTCGGTGCAGAGGAAGCAGCAGACGATCCCGACGGATCGCAGCAGTTGAGACAAGTGTTTTGCAGAGATGACATGCGGGCTCCGACCAACAGAACAACCCTTCTTTCTTAAAATGATGTGTATTTAGCAGTTATTAACTAGTGCTGTTACAAGAGGAGGCCGAGCGCACACAGTCCTGCTTCCGCCACATCCCAAATGCCCCGGAGCCACATCCCCTCCGCAAAGCCGCATCCGACACGCCACGCCGGGCGAACAGGACCTGCTCCGCAGTTAATTCACCCTCATCTGAGCACCAGCACTCTCCCCAACCACAGAAACTCCACCATCTCTCAAGTTTTCTTTTTTTTTTTTTTTTTT
>JAAGAY010010958.1:0-19850 GCA_011801015.1 Ardeotis arabs | reverse complement strand
GCTGCGGGAAGGGGTTGGGTGCGGGGGGTGACGGCCGGGCCGCCTGTTGCGCCCGGGGAGGCCGGTGCCGGTGCGGGGGGAGCTGACCGGGGCACCTCTCTGCGAGCCGCTGCTGCCGCGGTCCCGTGGCGGGGCTGGCGGCTCGGAAGGGGCCGGGGCCCGGGGCATGCCCGGGTCGGTCCGGACTGCTCGCCGGGGTTCCTGCTGGCCGGAGCCGCTGTGTAAAGGCAGATTAGGAACTTGGAGGGGGTGTGGGGGTAGATTTTACGTGCGGTTGGGTGCTGCTGGCTCCTCTGCATCCCCGGTGGTGCTCGTAGCATCCTCCGGACAGCTGGACAGCGCTGCATCCCGGCTGAGCTGGGCTTCCCGCCCCCTGGGAAGGTGGGAATGGCTGCGGGGTACGGCGGGGCCCGTCCTAGCTGTGC
Source organism: Ardeotis arabs (assembly GCA_011801015.1). NCBI lineage: Eukaryota > Metazoa > Chordata > Aves > Otidiformes > Otididae > Ardeotis > Ardeotis arabs. Next base: position 19,425 of record JAAGAY010010958.1, on the reverse strand, counting down.
GGGGTGCGGGATGAGGCCATCCCGTCTGCGGTGGCTTGTGCGAGGAGCGCACTCCCTAGCCCAGAGGTCAGTCCTGGGGGATGGCAGCCCCGCTGCAGGGGTGCAGCTCTGCTCAGGCCTGTAAAGAGGGAGAGGGGAATCTGGGTCCCAGCCGCGCTGGGGTGTCGGTGAGGGGAAAGAGGCAGCCGAGACACGTGGGCTGAGTAGCATCCTCTCACATGGCTCAGCAGGGGTGAGGGGGGGAGGTATCCAGATGTGTCTGGAGAAGCAGATGGGATATCCAGAATGGGGACAGCCCAGTGTCCCCACATCCTCATGCTGCTCTCCTGAGAGGACCACTTTTCCTGTGGCCTCTTGGCATACACATCCCCTAAGGGCATGCTAAAGGAGATGGGAACACAGAATGGGGCACTTCAACCTGTAGAGAACCGATCTTGAGTTGGTTTTAGAAGCCGCAGCTCTTCTGGGGTGACAGGGAGATGGAGCTGGTGTGAGCAAAAGGAGGGCCATGCTGGGGGCACACGGACATGCCAGGGACTCTTGTTCTGCACTGTATGAGTCTCTGCCATCCATGACTCCGTGTTCTTCCCTTGTGCTGCTGGCAGGCCTATGAGCTCTCCACGCTGACTGGCACTCAAGTCCTGCTGCTGGTGGCCAGCGAGACAGGCCATGTATACACGTTTGCCACGCGGAAGCTGCAGCCCATGATCACCAGTGAGACGGGGAAGGCGTTGATCCAAACGTGCCTCAACTCCCCAGACTCGCCTCCCCGCTCCGACCCCACCACCGACCAGCGCATGAGTGCCACGGGCTTTGAGGAGACGGACCTCACCTACCAGGTGTCTGAGTCGGACAGCAGTGGGGAGACCAAGGTAATGTCCCTGTGCTCAGCTGCGTGCCTGAGCACCCTGGGGGGCACAGGCTGTGCCCATGGGGCCCTGCTGGGAGCCCTGATCACCCCCAGCCCTCCTTGAATAGTGGCTTGGGAAGCTGAGGACGGGTACCCTTTTGCTGCGTCTCCAGCGAGCTCGCGCTGTGGCTGTGCAGGGCTGGCTCCTTGGCTTGGCTGGCGGTAGTGGTGATTTGGAGTCGGAGGGAAGCGGGTGGCAGGTGTCCTGGCCCTGGCCTTTGCAGCGGGGCTCCCCACTGGCCCAGCCCACCCCCCCCCGGCCAGCTCTCAGCGCTGTTATCTCTCTCCAGGCGTCTCCATGCTCTTGCACTCATTGATAAAAATTTGATTCTGCCTCCATGGCCTTATAAGGCCTGGTTTCCCTCGCCAGAGTCCCTGGCAGGGCCCCTCACATTCCTTATAAGCTGCAGCTGTCTCTTGCTTTGGTGCTGTTTTGGAAGGGGGCAGGGAGGACATGTGGAATGGAAACATTTTGCTGGACGGGACCGTTGCTGCTCCCTGCCTGGTGTCCCTGCAGGCGCTGGCCCTTGCCTGCCTGTGTTGCTTGTGGCCTCTCACCCAGGGTGCTGCGGGGGGCCTGCCTGTGGGTGCAGAGTCAGGCCATGGCCCTTTTCTGCTGGAAGGGCCCTTCTCATCCCCGCATCCCTGGTGCTGTTCCTCGGAGCTGTTGGAATAAAGCAGGCTCCCGTATCCCTGCCGCTTCCTTTGCAGGCTGGTACTTGGGGCTGCAAGCGCTTGGAGATGGAGGGCAGGGGAGTTTGTGGTGCAAGGCTGGGATGATGTGCTAAACTGGGGGTCATGCCACGGCTTCCTAGGCCTGCGTGGAGCGCCGTTGGGTGCTGCGGGTCACTGCAGCTGTGCTGTATCTGTGCTCATGGCATGGGCACTGGGCTTGCTGGAAAAGCATCCTTCCAGATGAACTGTGGCATTGCTCTAGGAGCCTTCCAGCCAACTGTACGCGAGCCACAGCAGTGTGCTTGCTGCACGGTAGCCATTAAACATTAAGCAGACAGAACCTGGAGAAGGGTGTTTGAGATCTCTGTGCTGTAATCCCAAGCGCAGCGAATGCAGTCCTGAGACGTGCCCAGCGTGTTGTCTGGGGCTGCAGGGGTGTTCAGCTGCGTGTTTGTATCCTGTGGCAGCCCAACAGCTCCGGTCACGGTGCTGCTGGGTACCTGGCAGCCATCATTCCTCCGTGCCCTCTTCCCCAAGCGTGTGCAGTGCTGCACCACGCGAAAGCTTATCGCTGCTGAGCCCTGAGAAATACCAGTGGTCTCAGAGATCCCTGCAGGCAGAGGAGCTGTGGTGGGCCAGGGTGTTGCTGGCTGGAGAGCTCTGTGAAGAGTACCTGGGAAGGCTTCCTGCTGATGGGAGCCCAGCAAAAGTCCTGGCTGTCCCAGCCTGGTGTGACTCCCCTGCATGCCTCTGATTCCAAGTGTGAGCTGTGACAGCCCTTTCCAGTAGGCAAAGGAACCCACTGTCGCCAGCAATTTCTCCCTTGTGCAGCCTCTGTTTGTAAGGACTTGTGTCTCTTGGGCTTCTCCTGGATGAAAAGGCGAGTCCTGTGGGCATTTTGTAATGAGACAAATTACCTGTGCCTGGAGTAATTTGGAGGTGCAGGAAGCACTGTGCATGGCAGCTGACCTGTCCCTGGCATGGGGCTTGTTCTCATTATGTCCCTTAAGATTTTCCCTAAAAATACTGCGAGGTTGCCCCAAAGGAAGTGTGCTCTTGGGATGCAGTTACTCTGCAGAGGAGATCTTTTTAACAAAACTCTCTGACCACTTAGTGACCTGCAAGCTCCATCCCAGTACTCACAAGTGGTAACAGTGTGGAGTGCCTTGTGGCCACAGCCAGCATTTGTTGTGAGGCTGGAGGAGCCCTTTGGCTCTGTCTTCTGCTTGATGTTCTGGCTAAACCCACCCCAGCCTGCTGAGGGTTTTTGTCATGGCAAACCCTGGGGCTGTAGACAGTCCCACCATGACTCTCCCCAGTCCTACTAGGCCTTCTGCAGGGCTGGAAGCCTGGTTTGGTGCTCTGGTGGAGATCAGCCCAGTTCAGATGGGCTGATCAGAAGCCCTCTGAGGATGAAGGAAGCCTGTGGGTCAGCCATGCTAGGTGGCTGGCATCCTTGCTGAGGGGTGGGTGGTACACAGGGCTGGGTTGCAGGTGCCTCATTGGAGGAGGTGGCAGGAAATTAAGTGCCTGCTCTGTCAGGTCCAGCCACAGAGGATGCTCTGAGAGGGCCGGGCAGTTTTTTCCTGGCCTTCCTGTGAGCTCTGCCTCTTGGCCTTGTGCAGGGACAAAACCTGTTTGTGTTCAGCTGGTGCAGCAGAGCGAGGAGCAGTGCAGCCAGGCTGTTACCTGCAGTCAGCAGCCCACTGGTATTCCTTTGCGCTCCAGCTGGCACTGGCGATGAGATCCTCCTGCTGTGCCAAGCCCTGCCATGGAGCTGAGCTTGGACTGCAGCTGGGACTGGGGCATGCTTACTTTCAAGACAGCAGCTGTATCTTCATGATGATGCTGTTGTGCACTGACCTGTCTGATCTTTTGAGAGCCCCAAAGGACACGGTGCCCTCATGTAATCTCCTAGGTTTGGCTATGTGGGAGAGGGGATTTTGGAGGAAGCTCGAGGGCTCTAGATTGGGGTGACACTATAGGAGTAGCCCTGATCTAGTCATCTCTTGGGGTGCGGGAAAGGTGGGATTTCTGCCCCATCTGGAATGCATACCACGTGTTGGGAGACAAGATTGGGATTTCCCATGTATCACCAAGGCGGTTGTCCTGCAACGTCTCTGTAATAATGCTGGCGAGTGAGTCTGGGCTGTGCTGAACAGCATTGTCCCAGGTAGCCCCCAGATGTGGGAGTGGGATCGTTTCTGTCCCCAAGACCCTGCTATGGTCCAGGATGAGTATCAGATGGCCTGGGCCATGCCCTGTGGTCCCCTTCGGTAGGCCCTGGGTCTGTGCAGACATCTCCTGCTGTTATGCTGCACCTCTCTGCTGCACGTTGATTCCGCAGGCACTGCTCTGCAAACTGAAGTTTGCAGTGAGCAATGGTGGGGAGTGGATATGCAGCTGGATCAGGAAAGGAAGGGCAGGGCAGGGCCTTTGGGGCTCCTGTGCTGCCTCTGGGCTTGTCCATGGCCCCCTGGGGTAATCATCTCTGAAGGTGACTCATGACTTGGCTCCCATCAAAAGCTGGGCTGGTGCATGTAGTCTGGGCTTTGCAGGGTGCTGGGGGGAGCCAGGCTGCTCAGGGGCTCTGAGGCACCCCAGACAGGCATCGGGAGAAGGCAATGGGTGTCCCATCCCAAGATCTCTCATCACTCTTTTTCTGTACTGGGTGCTATTGCTGCAGCCCACAAGAAACACAGCAAAGGTGGGAAGAATCCGAGTCTCACGTATGGCACAATAGAGAGCAGAGATGGAGCGTGCATGGTTTGAGCCTGCTGGCACAGCCTCCCTCCCAAGCACCTTTGCTTTTTTGATCGTACCGAGGTTTGCCCTCGTGCTTCTAGGAAGTCCTGGGAATCCCCCTGCACAGCGTGCTGTCAGTCTTTTGAGATGCCTCCTCCAGCCCTGAAAGTACGGAGCGTGGAGGGGATGCTAAGTGCTTGGGGATTCTTATCTCGGGGGTGTGCAGCTTCAGGGCAATGCCTGGAGATGAGGGAGCCTGGCTTTTCCAGCTGGGAACAGGACCTGCCCTGCTCTGGCTCCCATGGCCTAGTGGGCTGGAGGGAGCTCTACCCTGTCACCCACGTGGGGAGGGTGCCCACAGCCTCCAAGTCCCGTGTGGGATGGCAGGAGTTTGTGGTTGAGCTAATGGAAAGTGCCTCTGCTGGGCTCCGCTCTGTAATCACGTGCCTCTTCTAATTTGGACTTCAGGGGCTTCGGTGCCAAGGCGGAGGGGTGTTGCTCTCCTCCCTCCCCAGACTCTGGGGCACGGCTGAGTGCCCGGGATTGGCTCCCCCTGTCCAAAATGGGCTGCCTTCCCTTTTTTAGCTGTTCGTTGGGCTGTGAATTCCTCGTTCCTGGCAGCTTGACAAGCTGGGAACAAGGCTTAGCACGTGGGAGAGCTGGGCCCACCAGCCTGCAGTGGGGAGGGGTGGGAGTGTGGCAGCCTTAACTCTTCCCAGGCGTGCCGGCAGCCGTGGCAGGGCGTGGGGACAGCGGGTCCCTCGTGGCCTGTGGCGTCGTCTCCTGTGGAGCGGTATATGTGCAGTCTGCTCTTGGCCAGCTGAGCAGGGCAGGAGAGAGGCCATGGAGACCCTGGGTATCCAAAGGGGGATTTGGGGGAAGGAGGCATGTTAGGTGAAGCGTGACTGCAAGGGGCAGCAGGGATCATGCTGGGCTCTTTGATTCCTGCAGATCCAAGCTACATCTGGCCACATGCTTTGTGGCTGTGGAAACGGGGGTGGCATACATGTTCCCACCTTGTTCCCAGACCCAGGAGGCCAGCCTCTCAGGCTAGCGTTGGCCCAGCGCAGGGCCCTTTTCCTCCTGGTGCTCCGCTTCCCTGGCGATGCTGTCCTTGGACAGGCATAGAGCTCCAACGATCCGTGCAGAACTGTGGTGTGTGCTGGCTGTAGCTTACATGCAGGGCTCCTTGGAAGCATTTGTCTCGTGCCCATCTCCTGCTGGTGGGCTGGCAAATGGGTGCTTCCGCTGGCTATGCTCTCCCCTTTGCTCCAGGAGATTTGTGGAGGCATTCCCCAGGGCCTGCCAAAGCAGCTGTCAGGACTGGGTTTGGGCCTCCCTGGTGTGTGGGTTTGGCCTTACTCACCTCTCCCTTTCTGCTTTCGGTGTGCAGCTGCCTTTAAGAGCCAGTTCTCAGCTAGTTCTTGGCCATGTGTTTCCTGCCATAAGGGAAGTGGTGTGTGTTCCTGACAGGAGACGGTGTGTTTGCCTTTACGTCTGTCCCTGCAAAAGGACTGCTTTTGCCTGTCCTGTGCCAAAAAGAGGCTGTTCTCCTCTTAGAGGCTATGGGGACGCCTGGGGAGGGGAAGGGTTCCTCGTGCCCTGATGTCTTGCAGGGAAGTCTCTCAGGGGACCTGCATGGCCCTGGGCTTGTATCCAAGGCTTACGCTGGGCTCTCTCCAGCTCTCCTCATGCTGCACTATTGGGCGCAGTCTCCTCATGTTTGTACGAGCAACTCCTCTCTGCTACCCTGGCTCTGCTCCGTGTGCTGGCAGTGGGCTATGGGGGTATGGTTTAGCATGGGGGTACAACCTGTGGAGCCTGGTTTGGTCTCATGGGCAGATGTTGACCAGATCCACGGGCTGGTCTGAGTTGTCACAATCTCTCCTTCCCCAGGACGCACTGAAACCAGCGTTCACTGTCACCAACCTGCCGGGGACAACATCCACTATCCAGACAGCCCCCACCACCTCGACCTCCATGCAGGTCACCAGCGGCCCGACGTTCCCAATCACTAATTACCTGGCGCCAGTGTCTGCCAGCATCAGCCCCAATGCCGTCACCAGTGCCAACGGGACAGTGCTGAAGACTACTGGAGCCAGTGCAGTGACATCTGGGGGCCTCATGCCAATACCCACCGGCTTCACCCTCATGTCAGGTCAGTGCCTTTAGGGGCTGAGAACTGCATCCATCCGTCTCTGCACCTGGAACGCGTTGCTGCCCTCTTCAGAGGAGAGGAAACCTAGTGGCAGGAGGAAGCGGAGTGGTTGCTGCTGTAGGGTGAACCTGGCTGAGGTTCCTTGCTTGAGCCCAGCCCGGCCAGTGGCTGGAGAAGGATCGTGTAGTGACTGTTTCCTTAGAGTGCTGCTAGCTGGCCCTGCTGCTGGGAAGGGCGTGGTGGCAGGGAGCTGAGCTGGGACCCCAGGGCAGCACCGAGAAGCCTGGAGGGAGTGAAAAGAGCTGGTGGTGACAAAGCCTTTCTTTCTCCCTCCTTTCGGCAGGTGCTTCCCTTTCTCCGGGGACCCCTACCATTCCTCTCACTCAGTTACAGCCGCACTCCCTGGCTCTTTCCAGCCAGCAGGGCCAGGTGGTCACGGGTACGGCTGGACAGCTGCAGCAGGCACAACAGACAGTCTTCCGCTTCCCTGCCAGAGCTGGAGGGCAGATCGTGTCGCTGACAGGTCAGCACTCGCTTCTCCTCCGCTTGCTTGAGGTGGGGGGATGGAGGCATCTGTGGGGGTCCTGGTCCTGGCCAGAGAGCTGACCCCCAACTGAGGTGGGAGCTCAGAGGAGGCAGAGCAGAGGGCACCCTGGCTGTGGCTGCAGGGAATAGATGGGAAGATGGGGCAGAGAATGCTTGGCATAGGCAGGAGCAGTGTCCTGGGGGATGCAGACCAAGGGAAGCAGCGGGTTGATGGTCTCCTGCTCCAGGGTTTGCCCTGCAGCTAGCAAATGCAGAGGAGACGGGTCCCTGGTGCAGCTGTGCTGAGGCTGAAGTGTGCTACTAGGAGGCCCGATGGAAGGAAACCACAGGGGCTCAGATGCCCAGTGGATGTGTTTTGAGTGCTGGCATTTGGCTCTGAGCAGCTGCCCTTGCTTTTGTATTTAGATCTGCAGTCAGTCGCTGAACCACAGTGCAGAGGATAGATTAGGAGAGACCCAGAGCAGAGGAGGGAGTGGTGCTGCTGTGCTGCCTTGTGTGCATTGTCCTTTGTAGCAAATTCTTGTTGTGCTGCGTCAGGGATCTCCAGGTGTTTTACTGGGGCTGGATGTGCTCCTGGCTGGAGTTTCAGAGCAGACCTAAGCTCTCCTTTTTGGGGGTAGCCATCATTCGGGGACTGTCCCGGAGAGCAAGACAGTACTTCTTGTGTCCTGCCTGTTTGTTCCTGAGTTGATGAGTCTGATAGCCTGCGTGCTTTCTTGAAGCCCTTATGGCTCCTGTGGGCCCAGGCACACGGCGTGATCCTATGCAAGGGGATTTGATTTCCCTTGTGATCTGGAGGAGCTAAGAGAATAATGGAAGTGTGTCTCTGTCGCGTGGGGTTTGGGGAGATGCCTGTTCTGAGTGAGGTGGGTGGTGGTTCCTTGTCTCTGGCATCCCCTGCGCTTCCCCAGGAAACAGGACCTGAGCCTGAGGGCTTTCTGTGCCGAGCTCCATCTCTGGAGTGGAATAGCTTTGCAGTGAATGAGCTGGGCTGGAGGCTGCGTGGCCATGCCCCTGCAGCTCTGTGGAGTGCATGCTGTGTGGCCCAGTGATCTCTAATCCCTGTGTAGGGGCACTGTGATGTCCTGGAGATCACAGGCTGGGTGAGATAGCTGTTCCCCGAGCACCCTGTGGAGGATGGAGCTGAGCTCCAGAGTGTGAAGGCAGCAGGGCCCAGTTGGCCTGGGCATTTGGGCTCTCACAGTTCTGCTCGGTGCAGTGCGATGCTCCTTGGCAGGGCTGGCTGAGCATGGGCAGTGCTGGGGGCATGTGCTGGGCCCTCTCCTCCCAACAGTTTCTGCGCTGTGTCTTGGTGGAGCCAGGAATGGTGAGGAGGGCCCCAGACATTCCTGAGCTGGGCAAAAGCTGCTGTGGCCTTTCCCTTTCTCCCTGGAGCCCTGTAGCCAACTAACCTCTCCTTGGCCCCTTTGTGCCGGAAAGAGCAGGTTTTGGCCTGCTTTTTGGGGCAGGGCTTGGTTTCTGCCACATGCTGCTTTTGACTAGCCTTCCCCAGCGCAGTGCAGAGCCACGCTGCGGAGCTGTGTGCAGCCAGAGAGGGACTGGGGGGCTTTCACATGGCCCGGAGTGCCTGTATTCCTGCTGAGCCACAGGCTCACGGGCTCCTCTCTCTCCCCAGGTGGTACCATGGCTCAGCAGGTCCCAGTCCAGGCCATCCAGGTGCACCAGGCACCGCAGCAAACGTCTCCCTCTAGTGACAGCAGCACTGACCTTACCCAGACCTCTTCCAGCGGAACAGGTAATTGGGACGTTACGGTTAACTGTGTTCTGTCTGCCTTGCTGACCAATGCTCATAAAAGCCCACACCAACAGACCTCGCGCCTGCTCCCTGCCCGGGATCCTCCTTCAGACCAACTCTGTCCTGGCCTTTCTGGCAGTTTCCCAGGTGTATTTATCCATGTTGCCAGTCCCCTATGTCTAGGTAGATGCTGCTATGCAGAGGGCACCTTACAAGGGATTTCAGAGCATCTCCAGATACATCATCTGCTCTAACTTGCAGTATGGAGCTGGGAACAGGTTGCCCAGTTCTTGGGTGGGTTCTTAGTGAGCCAGCATTGCCCCTAGCATAAGGCATTGGCTCGCATCTGCTTGAGATTTTTACTGTATATGCAGAGGACACCTCTGTTGACAGCACAATCTGAGTTTAGGTGCCTGGATGCAGGCTGAATCCAGTTCGACAGCTTTATTAAAGCTTCCTTGGGAAATTTGTATCTCAAATTGAATTCGGTCCTGGGATATTTGACTACTGTGCTTTTCTGCCCTCTCATACTCATTCGTGAAAGGAGAGGTTTGAGCTCTGCTGCCTGTTTCCTGGGGCTTTTCCCCAAGAGTTTGGGAGAACAAGATGGGTATCTCCATGCCCTTGCTGCTTCAGGACAGCATGCCACAGGTGGCTGAGGGCGGGATGCTGTGCAGGCATGTGAGTGTAGCAGGCTCCTTCTGTGTGGCTCACATGTAGTCTGTCCTGGTGCCAGTGAGCCTCCCGGCGACCATCATGACGTCGTCTGTGCCAACCACCGTGGGTGGCCACATGATGTACCCCAGCCCACATGCGGTGATGTACGCACCCACATCTGGCCTTGCGGACGGTGGACTTGCAGTCCTCAACGCTTTTTCACAGGCGCCCTCAGCGATGCAGGTGTCCCACGGACAGGTCCAGGATCAGGGTAAGACAGCTGTCTGTGTTGGTGCTCCCTTAAGTCTCTGACAGCCTGGTTTTTCTCCTTCTTGCATGTATGTGTGCTGTATGTTAATTTAAAAGAATTTTCTCCTAAGCAGTCCTAGTGGCTGTACAAAGGCCTGGCAAGGGTGATGCTTGATGTGCACTTTTAGATCCCACACTTCTCCTGTGTGAAGGATTGCTTGAGCACTTTGCTGGGTGAAAGGGTGAGGGTTGCTGGGGCAGGTGACATATGGGGCAGGCAGTGGAGGGAGCTGGAAAGGATGTGTGGTTGCATGAGGGTCAAAGCAGCATGAAGCCATGCAGGCAAGACTTGGATTGTGCCTGCTTCTCCCAGCATTTGGAAAACTAGCACATGTGACTTTCTCCTGGGATGCCTCCATGCGTGCAAACAGGCACCTTCATCCTTGTGAAGCTCCATGGAGCTCAGAGAAAGGACCCACGGGGCAGCACTGGTTAAGGGATAGTGTCATTTGTGCTCTCTCTCTGTGGCAGGTGGCGTCCCCCAAGTATTCCTGACAGCCCCGTCAGGCACGGTTCAGATCCCAGTCTCAGCTGTCCAGCTTCACCAGGTAGGTGCAGAGTGGTTCTCGCAGGTGTTCAGGGGGTGTCCTTGCTCTGCCTCTGCCTGCACATCCTTTGTGGGTCTGGGCAGACCCAGGCCCTCGGGTAGGCCCAGTCCTCTGGTTTGGGAAAGATGTCAGTGCCACCTACGCTCAGGTGAGGAAGTCTTGCCCTCCTTGGACAGGTGCCTGGAAAGGACAGTGCCACCCTGGCTGCTGGCACACGTGGTCTCAGGGCATGCTGTCCCCCAGCGCTTCCTCCTCCTTTTTCTCTCTAGATGGCTGTCATCGGGCAGCAGAGCAGCAGTGGCGGCAGCAGCCTGACGGAGCTGCAGGTGGTCAACTTGGACACCTCGCACAGCGCCAAGAGTGACTGAGAGGCCTCTGCTGCTGGCCTTGCGCTGTCCCTGGCTTGTTGTGCCAGTGCCCGGGCCTGGCAGCAATTCCTTCTCGTACAGACTGCACCAGTTATTTATTGTTGCCTTTTCACGTTTCCTTCATCCACACATGCACACACACACACGCACCCACCCACACACACACATACACACAGGCATGCGCGTGGGGCTGCAGGACCCACCTGCGGTGGAGCTGTGCCGGGGCCATGCAGGGCTTGGGGGCGTTCGGATGCTGCGATAGCTGTGCTTGTCTCACGCCAGCCAAAGAAACTTGTCTCTTGAGGGGAGGATTGCTCTGCGCTGTAAATAAATACTGCGGGCCATTCCCAGCTGGAGGCTCTGGCTCCTTCTGGGCGCTCCAAGTCACCTTGCCCATGAGTGTTTGCTCTGCATGGGGCTCAGCTCAGACCCAGAGCCATCCTGCGGGCGCAGCTCGGAGCGGAGCGGGCCGAGGCTGTGCTGCTGGCCTCAGCAATGTGCCTTTGTGGGAGTGACAGGTCCTGGCCGCAGCAACTCGCCCTGGGCTCTCGACGGGGGAGAGTGGCTAACTTGCACGTGCATCTCTGGTTGGGCCTGCGCGCCCTTGCTGTGGAGGGCAGGGCACAGCCTGTGGCACCTGGCCCTGTCCTCCTCGTATGCACTACAGCGAGCCCTCTGCCCTCAGTGCCTCTTCGCTGGGCTGCGTGGCAGATTTGCAGCCTACCTGGCTCTGCCCCGGCAGCTGCCCTCACACAGCGGAGGCGGTCGGTGGATGCCCAGGAGCACAACGATGCCCTGGATTGCTCCTGGGGGGCTCCGTGGCCAGCCTAGCCCCACGCTCTCCTCTCAGCCCTCACACTGCTTGCGGACTCCGTACACCCAGGGGAATGTGGCCGGGTCTCTCCCACATCCCCCTGCAGCTCCAGCCAGCGCTTTCTAAATTTCTGTGTCTGATGCAAGGTGGAGAAACAACTCAAAGGGAAGAGCCCATGGGGCACTGAGGTGCTGGGCAGGTGGCAGGCTCTTCCTCTGGCACCAGGGTGACCCGCAGGCCATCCTGGGCTGCAGAGGAGCAGCTGTGGTGCCTGCGCAGGCTCAGCAAGGCCAGGGCAGAAGGGCTGGAGCATGCTTGGTCCTGCATGGGAGTTGCTGTGAATGGCTCTGCTACCTAGCCCTGTCCCTGGAGGGAGAGTGAGCAAGTGAGAGAAGCTGCTGAATCCTTAGGGGGAGAAGCAGCTACTGTAACTTTTTTTTTTTTTTAAGTTAAAGACAAAAGAAGCCTTGGAGAAAAAAAAAAAAAAAAAGGAAAAAAAAAAAAAAGAAAATGACTTTATTTTTCTAAGTGTTAAACTCAGTATTTATGTAATTCTTTAAGGAATAAAAGTTTGGCTCCTGTACAGTTTTCATGGGGTTTGTACCAGGGGGATGGGAGAGGGGTGGGTGGGCATGGAGGCAGGAAAGGGGCCTTGCTTTTGAGTTTGTATTGTAACCTTGGACATGTTCCCTCAGCATTAGCGTTTAAGCCACGCTCTCTACCCACCAGCATGTGCCAGGGATCAAGCTGAACCCAGTGGAATGCTTGTTTCCCACTTACCTGTACGGAGGACTCCATACCCATCATTTTGGGCTTAACAGGCAGAAGGCAAGTGAAGCAGTGGCTGGTCTCTAGAAGTGGGAAACCCATCCCTTAGGAGCTAAGGGGCTTGCAGCGTGCCTGGGAGCCAGAGATGGGCTGGGTTTTCTGGTGGTTGCTCTGTCCACCGCTGGTCCTGGGACCTGCGGCTGTTCTGTCACCGCTCTTGGTGCGGAGCAGTGCTATCTGTGACTGCCTAAGGGATATGGGCATCTCCACTCCTTCCTGGGTGGCAAGTGGCCAGCAGTGGCTGATCCCTGCTCACTGTGCAGGTGGCATCTCCTGAACTCCTAGCTGATGATCTGGGAACTGTAGTAGCCGTTCCTTAGTGCACAGATGTGGACAGGTCCCCTCCAAGCCCCCTGTGCAAAGAGCTCCTGGAGCGGTCTTTCAGCCCTTTGCCTGTTACGCAGGCTGCGAAGGGCTCATGGGGAGTGGGGTGGCCCATCTGGTGAGGGTGACATTGCAGGCTGCCTCCCCTTGGTATCCTTGCTCTGGGTGATGCGCTCGGAGCACGTGGGAGTGCTGAGCCGTTGCCCCATTGCCAGGTGTGTGAAAGCTACTCAGTGATGCTTCCAAAACAAGCCTGGGTACCTTGGAGTTCGTCCAGGGAGAAGGATGGGGTTGGGGTTTGCGTTGTCCTTTGCCTCAGCGCGTCACAGTGGCCTGGCTTTGCTCCGCTTTGCTTGTGCTAGCACTGTGGAGCAGAGCTGTTGGGCCGGGATGGCAGGAGTGCCCCTGCTGCTACAGGGTGCCTGTGTCCCCTCCCTGGCTCCCCAAAGGCAACTGCTGGTTAAACGCTAATGGTGTATTTTATTTAAGTGCAGACTTGTAAGAACACTTGTGTATCAGGGATGAAATGGCATTTATTGTGTGGTGACATTTTTAGTTCATTTTACTGGTTTGAGGGTTGTGTGTGTGTGTGCGCGTGTGTGCGTGTGTACGCATAAGTGTGTGTGGGATTATTATTTTTTTTTTCCCTCCAGTTTCCAGGGTTGTGTTTCTGGAAGGATGTGGAAGTAATCACAGTACTATGTACAGAGCTTTCTTTTGTATTAAAAAAAAAAAAATTACTCTTTCAATAAATGTTATCATTTTGTGCACAGATTTGGGATCTTGGCCATGCTTTGCGGGAGGGCACGACGCATACCTTAGGGCCAATGAATGGGGATCAGAGGCAGATTCCTGCCCCTCTTTGTGTATTGTGGAGGGTGGGGGGCTGTCTGGGCATAGTGTGGCTCTTTGCAAAATTCTTCGTCCCCACTGCCTCTTTTGCAGGTGAGACCTGACCAGCTGGACTTCTACTCTGGGAGTCCTGGAGCCAGTGGATGGGCCAGAGGGGCCTGTGGTGGGCAGCAGGGCTGTGAGGGCTGTCCTTTCCGAAAGCTGGGGAACAGTGCTGGTGGGCAGGGCACGGTGTCGAGTCAAGAGAAATAAAAACCAGGAATGAGGAGGAACGGGCACTTTTGAAAAAGAAAAAATCGTTCTAATTCGCACATGTTAACACTGAGGAGCAGGAGGACCTCAAGCGAGAGTTAAAACAGGGAGGATAAACAACCTGTGCTGCTTATGGGGTAGCTAGGCAATAACTAAGGCCTAGGAAGAGGAATTTTTGCCAACAGTAACATCAAAGAAAAGATGATCCCTAGGCCTGGCCCCAGCTGGATTACATATTTATGTATTGATAAACTACTATAAACTACAGGAGGACAGAGATTTTTTTTTTTTTTTTTTTTTTTTTTTTTTGGAGTGACAGAGGTATTTCCAGGATAGCAAAAAGTTTTGTATGAAGATGCTGCTGTTAAGGTAGTGTTTACCTGATACGAGACTCAACAGATAACTGATGCTGGCCAAGGCCCTGTCATCATGGGAGATGTTATGCAGCTGGCATCTCAGAGCATCTGGACATGGTGGTTGGTGCATGCAGTACTATCCCCAGGCCTCTGGACAAGGAGAAAGAACAAACTGGGCTTTAAAATAAACCAGTTGAAAGGCTGCCGGCAGAACAGCTTCCTCTGACACTGACAGGTGTCTGATCCAGGTCTCAAATGAAAATGAGGTTGTTTCCCCTCCCCTCTTCCAGGTTAATTACTTCTGAACTCCTGATGTCTTTAAGGACAGAGCTTCACTGTTGTCTTTATGAGGCCCAACACCAAGACTGTTAAATTCCCTGCAGAAAACTGCCATGAGAAAATACGGCAATATTCAAAGTCCAAACTGGAGAGGCATTGCTTAAAGTCAGGTCAAAGGCGGATGCCTGTAGGCCCCTAGAAGCCAGGTCAAGGACACATGGGGGCTCAGTAAAGTGCCTAAGGTGGGAAAGAAACCAAAGGGTGAAGGGCTTGTTACAATCATCAGTGCTGCTGGGTCAACAGCATGCCAGCTAAAAGTGCAACTACTAGCCTGGAGTAGTAGTTGCATCAGGTCCTGGAGCAGATATCACTACAATGTAAAGAAAGTTTAGCACTGATTAAAGTCTGTGCGGTGGAGGAACTGCACTGTTCCTCACAGTGCAATCTGGAGAAATGAAAGTAGCAAGAGAGGAGAAGATTGTATAGAAAGTGCTTAGAGGCAAAACATGGCTGAAATGGCTCATTCTCCATTGGGAGGGGAGGTGCTTCACTTTTACGGGTTACACCGCGGCCAGTCCCACATTCAGCATGCCTACACAGCTGAGTCGCGTGGTTCAGCATCACACGACCCCTGCCAGCACAAGCGCAGGGGGCTGTGTATGACGTATAAAACTCCTAATGTAGAGCAAGATACCACAGACATGATCTTTATTTTTAGGATAAATGACTGACTAAGCGTGGTATCAGAGCCAAGACATAAGCAAGGCATGTGAATACCACAGGACACCTTTCAGGGTCACACACAAGATGCCTGTGTCCTATCCTGCCACCACCATTTATTGCTGGACGACAATTTTGGCCGTGGGATGTTGCCAGCTGGTGTTGCCAGCCAGGCTGCCTTTCCCACTGCAGAGCATTATCACCACCTCGTGTTTGTGATGTTAAACACAGCAGTGCTGCAGGTGCAGTACATGCACGAAGTAGCAACTGCCAAGAGCAGCGGAAAATAGCAATGGTTGCCTGTGTGGTATCAGCTTTTATGTAATTGTGTGGCGTTTAGGAAGTTATCTTCCTCTTCAATAGTGCAAATGTACTGTGTTTATCTCTGCAGGAGATGAAGGGACTCGTAAAGGCAAAGCATGATATAACTAAATACTAGTTCCATCCTCTAAATTTTAGCAATGCCTTGGGAGTTAATAGGGAAGGAAAATGACTTTAACAGAAAACACAGAGATTTCAAGAGCATCCAGGGGATTCTGGAAAGAGCACGTCAACAGAGGTTACCCGTACCAACAAAGAAACCAAGAGGCTGCCTTGCAAACACGGACATTTACAGTCCACCATGGGAGCCATAGCTTTAGAGGATGGCCCCCGCAGGCTGATGAAGCACTGCACTGATTTATCCAGCCTATAGCTAATTGCAATTATATTGTTTGCATTAATTGCTCATTGCTATTGTAGAGCATGGAAGTTGTCTCATCGGTTGCATTACTACCGAGGGCAAGAATGAGGTTGGGCACATACATGAAGCTGCCCCAGGATCAAGTAAGAATCTGTTTAGCCTTTGATTTTAATGTTTGTAGTTTAAAACAAATGTTAACAGACTGATAGAGACCTGTGCCTACTGGGCTGTAGCGAAGGGCTGTGAGGCCTGTCAAGGAAGGGAAATACGGGCAAAGGCTAAGAATTTAGATTTTCTGGTATGGGCATTACAGATCAGTGTAACACCAAAGCACAAGGGAACCGGGAACAGGCCAAACTTGTGCGCGACCGGCTCCAGTCACCCCCCCAGCAGCACTAAGAACCGGGCAGCACTACGCCCCCAGGGCCCGGGGAGCCCGGGCGGGACAGGCCCGAGCCCCGCCCGGCGGCGCCAGCACAGCGCAGGCGCGGAGCACGCAATGGCTCTGCCCGCCCCGCCATTCGCGCGAGCTCTCGTGGCCCTCGCCAGCACCCGTCGCGGGCGCGATCTGCACGCCCGTGCGTGCCGGGGACCCGGAAGTGGAGAGCTACAGCGGCGGGTGCAGGTGGCGGTCCCGCTTCCGGTCTCCTCCCGTTGCGGCGGCGGAGGGAGCAGGGGGGCCGGCCAGTGCTACTTCGCCCCGCCCCGCCCCGCCCCGCCCCGCCGCAGCCTTGGCGGACCCCGCGGGCCTCGGCTGCCTCGTCGCCGCGGGCTGTTAACGGTGCGGGAGGGGAACTGAGACGGCGCCGGGGACTGGTACTGGCGCTTGCGGGGTCCTTTCCCCTGGTCGGGGCGGATGGGGGGGGATGAGCCGCCCCGCCGTGGGCCGGGCCTCGGAGCTGTAGTTGTCTCGGGGTGAGGGCAGCGGGGCAGCGATGGGCGAAGAGAGCGGGAGGGGGAGCGGGGCTTGCTCAGGTGCCCGGCACGGCCCGGGAGGGAGCTCCTCCTGCCCGCGGCGGCCATTGCCGCGGCGCATGGCTTTTAGCGGCCCTGCTGCTTTCTGTGTGCAGGCAGGCCTCCGGCCCCGCCGTCCCGGGGGCGCGGTGGGGCCTTCTGCCCGCCTGGGCAGGGGGCGTGCTGGGCTGCGCTGCGGGACCGGCTGCCGTGGTGCTTTGTGGGCTCGGCACCGTAGCTGGCACGTTCATTTGCCCCAGCTCTGAAACTTACCGTAGTGCCTGTCTTTAAGCAGTCTCACAATTTAGCTGTGCGTTGTCATAGGCTCTAGCATGCCTCGCTCGTCCTATGTGTTGCGGCTACTTCTTCAGGTGCCCTAAATCCAAATTCTTCCCTGCCTAGCTGCAAATCCTCTTGGGCTCCTTCTGATAGGTCTGCTCAAAAGAGGTATTTTCGTGCCAAATACCCTGATGTGGGAATGTGGTGAAGTTACCAAATAAAATAATGCTTCACAGAGACGTTTACTTTACTATAATTTTTATTCTATGTGAACCTCTTGAGGCAGGGTTTTTTCTTCTGCACTGTACAAGCACAGTTAGGGAAAACAATTGTTTGGCTTATGGCATGGCATCTGAACACTTTTTCAAAGCACAGGAGAATAACTTGGTCCTTTTATTACAGAGAGACTGCAAGAAGATTCCCAGCTGGCTTGCTGCAAACTCCGAAGAAGGTACAATTGAAGGTAGGTATGAATTTCCTGGGAGTTCAGATTTCTTCTGCCTGCACCTGGGAAGCATCTTTAATGTGCCTATCATCATCTTTGACGGTCAATATCTTCTTCGGTTGTACATGGATCAACTATTTCCTATGTATGTTAACTCCTTTTTTAAGAATCACTTGTGTTACCATCAGCTGAACCATCAGAGGAGTGTGTTGCTTCAGTGCCTCAGCCACTTCTAATGTCAAGCAACTGAGGTGCTTGCTCACACTTTGCTGGCATGCAGCTCAGAAATAAAAGCTTGCCTCTGCATCCCCTCTGTCTCTGCAGGCACATTTCCCATCATGGTCAACGAGAGGCACAATGGCAACCTGCTTGTGCACCTGGAACCCAAACTGCAGGCCTACCCGGAGGAGCTGCTCCGGCAGCGGCGAGGCCACGACGGCCAGCCTGAGTACCTGGTCCAGTGGAGTATCGTCAGCTTGGGAGAGAGAGCAGGGGGAGGCGGCAGTGCCTCCTCTGCAGAGACCAAGCCGGAGAACATCTCCATGTGGATGTCTGCGGAGGAGGTGTGCGCCAGCTGCCCGGCGCTGCTGGGCAAGAGGAGGCTGGAAGGGCGGTGGGTGAAAGAGGAGAAGGCGGCCAGCCCGTTGGCTGCTGATGTCCCGCTGGATGAGGCCTCGCTGCTGGAGATGAGGGCTGATGTGAGGAGCCTGGTGCAGCGAGCTGGCCGTCAGATGGCCGAGACCGGGGCCCCCGAGTCCTCCATCCTCAACACCATCCACGTGCTGAGCGCGTACGCCAGCATTGGCTCGCTGGCGGGTGCCTTCAGGGAGACCGGAGCCCTCGACCTGCTGATGAAGATGCTGTGCCACAAGCAGAGGCAGATCCGCCGCAGTGCCGGCAAGATGCTGAGGGCCCTGGCTTCGCACGATGCAGGTGGGGGCGGCTGCCGCTCCGTGCCACCGAGGGGGTGCGGCTGGGCAGCTGAGGGGTGCCAGTCCTTTTGTAGGAGTGGGACGCCTGGGAAGCAGTGTGTCTCGGGGCTTGTTGGTGTCCTGGTTTCAGGACACCACGGTTGGCAAAGGGGGAGGAATCAGACTGGAGCTTCCAGGCGGCTCCTCGGTCGTAGTTTTCCTGGGGTGCTCTTAAGACTTGGGAGCTGTTTCCCCTGACGGGTTCCCGAGCTGGGATGCTGATTAACTGTCAGGAGGACTTGTGCCCAGGGGCTTGGCAGAGTGTTGGGGTGTGTGTGCTGCGTGCTGTCAATGGGAAAGGCTGTGGCCTGTTCTTGGCAGGGAGCCTTTCCTCAGGCCCTGGTGGGAAGAGGCCTGAGCTGGGATGCTGATTAACTGTTAGGACTGTTAACGGATGTTAGGGGTGGCAGTCTCCTCCAGCAGGCCCAGCACCTCTCCTACCCTGCCACTGGAGCCCAGCCCGGGGATCTGGGGTCCCTCAGGCTGAGGGATGCAGCTGCCACTTTCCTGTTTGCAGGTTCAACCAGTAGCAAAGCTGAGCACCCATCTCAGAGACACACGGACAGACACAGGACACTGACATGGCCGGCCACAGACAAGGCGATCTCCAGGTTCACAAGCACACACGTATTCATGGACCCCTTGAGTACCAGCACGGCCCCTCTGTCTGCCCAGCACCCCTTCCTGGATCCGAGCCCCCCTACCCACCTCAGGGGTCCCCCTGTTTGCCAGCTGGTTGACCTCCATGCTTACTAGCAAACACGTAGCGCTCAGACACTCGCCCCTCGTGCAGTTCACATTCACACATCTCCTTGGACTTCCAGCACAGAACACCACCCACCTCATACCCTGGCCTGGACCCAGGGCCTCCTACTTGCCAGTTAGTCCAGCGTGAAGTTTTGCTAACGAGTGACACGCACACCCCATGCACAGGAGGATCAGGGAAAACACGGGTGCTTACTGTCACCCCTGCAAGCACCAGACACTGCAATCCTGC
>JAAGAY010010956.1:77709-105974 GCA_011801015.1 Ardeotis arabs | reverse complement strand
ATAGTTTACATTTGGAGTGCTGTCTTTATATACCCTCTTATTCTTCTCTCCAATGCAGACAATCTCATCACTTTAGTTTTGCAGAAATTGCAGAAATCTTATTTTCAGAACTTCTTGCTGCTCTTACAATTCTAGTTGGCATTATAACCAAGTTGTCTTTGCCTTTTTGTTAAACTAAGGTTCCCATCCCTGGAAACATTCAAAGCCAGGTTGAATGGGGCTCTGAGCAACCTGATCTAGTTGAAGATGTCCCTGCTCCTTGCAGGGGGGTTGGACTAGATGACCTTTAAAGGTCCCTTCTGATCCAAACCATTCTATGATTTTATGATTCTATGATTCTATAATTCCCACTGGTACTTTCATCTTGATCAGCCAAGAGAGGAACAGAATTAGGCCATTTGTGCTTCTTGTATTTGAATGAGTATAGTGTGTTTTCATATCTGTATTGATCTGTATGGTCAACCATGTAAGTATATACATACAGAGAGAGAGAGAGTACGCCTATTGGGAATACATGCTCAGCCTCACTACTGGCTGGACCTGGACTTTTGAAGCTGCAGTAGTCCAGCCTTTGTTGGACTGCCAGACTTGACAGTTCCTAAAAGATTCACCTGTAGGTAGTGAGATAATCAGGTGTTGTAATCAGCACAGACAAAATACAGCTGATTACTCAGCAGCAAAAAAGTAAACTTCATTGGTCTAAATGACTATTCTTGCAGGGGGTGACTAAACACAGTATAAACAAGTAAAAAATGTTTTTATTTAAAATTTTAGGTTTTCAATATGCGGGATTCAGAGCTGGACATCTTCCAGTGGCAAATATTTGACTTAGTAACTCTGAGCTCCACTGAATACTATGTTTTGGGTTATTTTGTCCTTACTATTGAATAATCGTCTAGCTGCATGTTAAACTGACATTTTTCTGGAATATCTCAGCTTTCAGCTGTGTAACAAGCACAAGAATAGAAAAGTGAAAGCTTTTAAAATAGGTAATTTCTGTGCTGTTAGTTATTTTTAGAGGCCTGCTGGTTCATTAACCAAGGCAATCAATGATTTCTTTCTGTCTAAAACCTGTGAGATACAATTGCACTTTCACCTCTACCCTGTTGACTGAAAAGAAAAAACAAAAAACATAAGCTGTGCAGAAACTTTCATTCAAAGGTGCTTCAAAAAACTCCGCAGGAGTAGAAGCCAAATCAAAAATAAGTTGCAAAATGATCAAATATATAGAGGTCATGGGGATTAAACGACACACTCAAGAAACTAAGTGTTTAACTCTACCAATATAAAAACAAATCTGAGTCCAGATTTGTTAAAAAGGTCATGAACCATTGAACTAAACTTCTACTTGACTTAAACTAAGCTGTAGAAAAACTCTATTTCTTCCCACAGGAGCAGTGAAAAAGGATTGCATTGGCTTTGGATGTTCTTTACTTGCTGTCAGCAGGGATTCAGTAGTGTCTGAGGAGTTTTGCTTTGAATTTTCTCTTTGACTTACATGCTTCCAAATGAATGAAAAAAGCCCATTTTTTTTTCCCTTTCATAAAGATTTACCAGGTTCCCTAGTAAAGCTTGGATAATTGATATCAAAACATTTAATCTTCTTCGAGAGGTTACCACAGATAAACCTTTAGCATCACTAACTTCAGCATTTAGCTACGTCTTTCTGAAATAGCACAATGACAAAGCCAGTGTAAGAATCAAAATAGCAAAAGCCCATATTCTGTAGAAATAAAAAAACTATTACATTTTTTAAAAAGAAACTGGATTGATATGTACCTGAGAAGAATCCTTAAACAAATGGAAACGTAAGTATATCTCAAAGTATCCACTTTAATCAGAATATCGGAACATCCTTATATACACAAGGAAGTTAAGTTTGTCTTCTAGCTTGGATAAAACAGTTTACGTATAACAGGCAATATGTGGAAAACTGGGAAAAACATGCAAATATAACAGTAATTTAAACTTGAGATGTATTTCTGGTATACATCTGAGTTTTTATCTGTGGTGCATCAGCTGTCGTGTTATGGAAAGATCACTAGAAGGAAAGCCAAGAATGTAACAATTCACTCAGCCAAGTTAAATGTCAGCTATTTTAATAAGTAGAAAAACTGATAAAATTATTTCGGTACTACTAGCAACCAATGTTGTGAGTGAGCAAAGTTGTAGTCTTTGGTGATGTTCTATAACTTGGATTTAATCCACAATGGGAAAATTAAAGCTCATTTAGTTAGTTAGCTTTTTTCACTTAACATTTACAGATGGCTCAGATAGTTCTATTGCAAGAAACAGCAGACATACACTATTATTTGTAAAGTTTCCAGATTTATGTACTTTTTAATTTTGCATTTTAAAAATAATAAAATTAAATATAATTATTTTTGCTGTTGCTAAATTCATCATCTTAAAATAAGACAAATAATCCTTTGTTCTGGATCTGTTATGTGTTTTTCAAGACCATTTTTTTGTCTTGGAGGATGAAAATCCTTGTCCCTTGAGAAGTGATTGTCTAAAACCATAAATCTGAAAAAAAAATTAAAACGAAACCTAATGAGAAATAAGTGGATTGCCATAAGATATCCAGTAACACATGGGGATTTCTTAACTAGTCATGAGACAGCAACTCACCTATAGTGTTAACTTTTACAAAAACATGCTTTTATCAATGTGATATGCTAGTAGTTATAATTTTAGCCATAATCCCATCATGCCATCATCTATCAAAGATACTACATATACTAAGATTAAGCAGTCAATAGAGAATATGGAAAGGTTTTAAAATTAAAACTACATCATCATTTCTCATATATATGTTGGCATGACTAATGCACAGTTTTGTTCAAAAAGATATCTACAAAGTTTTATTAGATGTTGCAAACATTCTACTCTTTCATTTCCATGATAAACTCAGCATTTATGGAATGAAATTCTTTTACTGTGGATTCGTTTTTCTGTTTTGCTCTCTCCTTTCCATGACTCTTAACTTAAGGAAGATATTTTTGAAATCAATGATCAGTATTTCTCCTACATGTAAAGAAACACATCGAGTGCATCATACATCAGAGTTGGAAAAAAGCCAAGTTTGTGTGTGACATATTTGTGTGTGTTGAAAACAATTTTTATTTCATTACCACCATGCCGAAATTGATGGTTAAACAACGGCAGAAAGTGAAGTACTAACACGGAACAGCTACACTTCATCACTGAAGAAAAAAGCAAAAACGGCAGTGACAAGTGACAGGATGAAAAGAAAGAGTACAGTGAGCAAAAGGGAAAAGCTCAGAGGAAATAAGTTTGCAGAATGTACTTGAAATGCAAGAATACATGAATAAAATATGAAAGAAGTAGTACTTGTATGGAGAAGAGTCCTTTTAAGAGGTATGGGCAAATATATTTGGTATTACACCATTGGTATGGTATTACACCATTCTGGTTTGGTTCTGTCTGTTGAATTCCAGTTGGTGTACAGAATTTGTCACTTATATCTCTTCCCATCTTTGTTTATTCTGTCTCTTGGTAGGATTTTTTAATATTAAAAGCTTCATAGTCATGAACTCAAATGTTCCAATACTCACCGTTTAATCACCACCTAAGAACAATACAGGAACAGTAACAGAAACAGAATAGACAGGGAAAGAAGATAACTAATACAAGCTGTATGAAGAAGATAAGTAAGTAAAAACCTCAATATTTAATTTTAGAAAGTATAAATGCATAAATACATTCAGTGCAATTTGTTGTTATTCTTTTAAAGTGGGTGGTCCCAAAAGCGTTCCAGACTAACATTTCATGATCTCTTGTTTTATTAACTTGCATTTTCAAGGTAGAGGTGAAGTATCATCTGAATTAAAAGGGTGCTAAAATCATAATGTTTATATGATAAAATGCTATACTGCAAATAATTTATACTATTTTGCCATATTTTATGGTAGATCCACACAGCAACAGTCATTCTACAGGGTTATTATTTAAAGTTGGATATGAATGTTTTATCGAGATGACTATTACCATGTAATCATCATTGTAATTACACTAATATCAAGCTACAAATGTTCAGTTTATATCAGTGCAACATATATATCCTGGATTAATTTTCTGTTTTATTAATATTCACACATGCAGGGACATACAGTGGTCCAGAAAACAGGAAAAAAAGTAATGATATGACATGAAGAAAGAATCCTATGCAACCTAGGCAACCAAATGATAAAAAGCCAGTCACTGGAGCACTAAAAAGTGCAGCTCCAGTATACCGGTATACACCAGCCCACCTGAACCACTGCATACCTTACATGCATGTAGTGAATTTTACACTGGATAGCTGTGATTGCTGTGCTGTATACATGCACTATAGGCATCTCAAGAAACCTTGCCCTGAGGAGGGACTTTCCAGGAAAGATGCTGACCTCTCAGCCAAGCTGGATCTGCTCAGACCAAATATCTGATGCAGATAACATTTCTAAATCTGTTTTGGATCTCCTAAGACTAAACCTATATTCTCTGTTGTGGTGTAGGCCATGAAATGAAGAAGTCTCCTCACACATAATATAACATAGATGCTGATTAAACCAAATCATGGGTGAATAGTGGTGGAGGTGATTACACTGAGAGACAATTATGTCTGTAATTTTTTATTCTTTTTACTATTTTCAATCCAAAAGAGTAATTATCTTCAGAAACTGTCTTCCAGGATCATTGTGTTTGTTTCAGCACTGGAGTGTAAACTTCTGGAATATAAAACAGTTTCATTAATTCAAACATATATAATCTTTACAGAACGTTTTGAGCTGGTTCTTTGTAGACCTTCTAGAATATTCTTTGGAATGAACAGGATATTTTTAATTAGTGGTCTTCTGCATCATGTCAAGGGTTGGCAGTGGAGTTTAAACCATTTGCCCATTCACATACTTTGTGGACATGCACACAGTACAAGGCAGGAAACTGTATCTCCCATTTTTGTTTTAGAAGGAGTTCTAAAAATGTATTAAGTGACAATTATGTTACCTCATTCCTTATTCAGGAGCATATGTTTCCTCACTTTTCATCTTTCTATGTCCAGGTCTCTGGTTCCACTCCTCAAGACTTCTTTAACATATCATGTTTATGTGTACTTAATATATTGAAATATATCACAGAAGTTTCACCTGTCGAATTAGTTAAGCACTAAATTAAGACTAAAATGGCTGAAATATGAAACCTTTCATTTTCTCCTTCACGTATATAAAGTGCAGGGAAAATTTTGTGAGTCAGTAACCAGCAATACTTCCCCATCCAAGACTATTAGAGGACTGCGTTTGGCTTAGCTTTTCATCTGTGTGCTGAATGGCAGCATGTTTTCAATATTTGAAACCATCCTTAGACCATACCTTGGTTCTACTGCTGTCTTCTGTAAGTGCACTGCTGACCTACTGAACTTCTTTTTCTTTCTTCCCCCCTTAGAGGTTATTTTTCTCTTGTTTGTTTTACATTTTATGAAAGTTCCAAAAGGCAGTACACTAAGGTTGTATATTACACGTGTGTCACAAAATGTAATGGAGCAATTTAAATGAAATTATCTAATTGGAACCTGGAAAACAAAACCCATCAAAATTTAGAAATCTATTTTAAATTTAAACTCAAATAGAGAATTAAATATTTTGTTGTTGACTGTGATTCTGAATGAAAAAAAAGAATGAGAGGGATTATCCTATGAATGAAAAAGGTATTTAGTTCAACAATCAAGTCTCATAAAAAACAAGTATTTTGTGATCATCTTTCATGTTATTAACTCAAATTTTAAAGATTATTATATTGAAGTTTAAAAATGTTTTGGAAATATATTTTCTCTGCTGTCACCCTCCTTACTATTTCTCTCCAAAAATTCAGCAAGATAAAAGTAATGTTATCTTTATGCCTTAGAGTCTTCCAATTATGATTAAACAAAATAGTGCCAGAGAAGACATATAAAAATAACTTGTTTATATAACCAGTGCTAACAAGTATTTCCAATAATTAAAAAAAAAATTCAGCAAACTTCTTGTTCATTAACTGCTTACTGAATTTCAGTAAGTAGACCATAATCTGATGAACATGAGGTGGTTGTGTTGACAATAATAACTCTGCAAATAAGTCTTGGGAAGGAAGTACTTTCTCGTGTAATTTTATTGTCAGAATGCTCAAAAATAAAGTGCATTTGAAGAAAACAATTTCACAGGGAAGACAAGGCAAGTCACAAATATGATCTGACAGACTTGTTTTTGGCTTGTTGCCCTCACTCTCTTTAACAACTTAAATCAGCCTCCAGTTTTACCTTCTGACTGAAAGTTTCAGTTTGTTCTTTTTTTTTTTTTTTTTTTCTTATTGGAAACTAGTTATTCATGGGCTTTTTTGGAGCTTTAATTTGAATATAAGCAGATACTCTCTTTCTTCAGGCAAGAACCCTAATTAAGATTAAAAGGTTTGCAGCAAATGTAATCTCAGTTCCACCAGAAACTTAAAGCTCAATCCTATAGAGGACTTCAAAACCTGAAATAGAATGTAGGTGGAATTGAGTTGCCTATATTTAAACTTGCTATCTTAAAAGCTTGGCAACCTGCACCTTAGCCTACTCAAGGTGAAGGAATGAGCTGTACTTTTGTTTAATTCCACTGTGGGGGCTGAACTGCTTCTTGGCACATCAGTACCTTGACAAGCTCCAAATGGAATGACAGCCTTTTTTAGCAATATGGTACTGGTGCTACCATCCTCCTTTTAAATAATTATCTCGTGTCTAAAGTAAGTTTTTAAATCAGAAATTGAGGATCAGCATCCTTCTCCATTTAATGATCTCTATGAAAAGGATTGGAGAGTAATTCTATTTTTTGCGAGACTGATCTATTTGTTGTGTGGAACACTCAGCTGCTGTTAAAACTGTGCAGTAAAGAAACCAAATGATGTAAAATGGATCAAGCCTTCTACATTGTCAGAACTGTAAATCCTGGGATGTTTAACTCTTGAGATTGTCATTCCTGATCCAGACCTGTTTGTATATCTCATCCAATGGATATAAACCACAGAAGAAATTCTGAAGCAAGGACTGGAGCCCAGAACCTTTCCCGTTTTTGTAAGTGCAGAAGCCACTAAGTTGATGAAGCACGTACCTTCTAGTATAAAGAAGAAAATATGAATTATCTACAAATATTTGGATTCTTCATTGTACTATGAAAAAGCTACAACAAAGGGAATAAAGAGTTGTCCCTACTTCTAATACAGTCAATTACTTTAAATATAAACATAAATATCAGTAAATTTGGGTTTCAGTGTTCATCTTAAACATCTGAATTATGACCTTGCTTTAAATCCAGCTCCATTCTGAGCCTAATTTTTAACCATGTACCTAACAGTGCAGAATGTGCCATTTAGTCTCAACTATGATGACAGTTTGGGAAGTAAAGCAGAGTGAATCACAAGATATTAACTGCCTGCAGGCTGAATGTTTCCCCTCCTCAATATTATTTTTTCTTTTAGGTCTTGCAAAACATAATAGAAGTGTCCTGTCAAACAAGAAGTACAAATGTGGCACAGTTTTCACACTCAGGTAAAAGCTATGTCTTTATTTAAAATAAAAAATTTATTATAATGTCTACCGACATAGGATGCAGTGTTAGACTTGGCCATTTGAGATGAAAATATGTACACAGTATTTTTATTGCTATTAACTAGAAAGTTTAGAAAGAAGTGAAGAGTAATGATTGAACTGCTATTATCATATGTTAATTTCTACAGCATTTTATCACTACATACTTTTATCTTTACTGTGAGCACTCTGAGAATTATTTTCTTTATAGATTCTTATTTCTTACAGTTATTGCCTTGGTTTATGAAGATGTAAAATGGGAATAGTCATCCATTTGTGAGAATTGTTTAGTGAATGCCTCTTGAAAATTAAATTTTTATTATAGGTACTATTTGTCATAAAATATATGTTTGTACTTGCCATCACCCATCTTATTTTAAGGAGACATCTAAGTGTAGGTCATAGATACAGATTTTCTTTTAAATTAATTTTTAAAGATCTGATACAGGATTTGTCTTGTCACAAATAAATTATTTCTGAATGCACTATTGATTATTTGGAAGCACATCTGACTTCAATTACCTTAAAATACATCTGCTTGCTTTGAGGAACTAGACCTCTTCTAGTGTTGAGAACAAGGATGTATTTATTATCCAACAGAAAAGCTCCTCCACTGAGCAGTAAATTGGAGATGAAAACTACATTTATTCTCTTGCCAGAGGAACTGAACTTTTGAACAATACCATCACATCTACTTTAAGGTTCCTTTAGAAGTTGTTTTCTATGTGCATCTGTGCATACTTTACAGCATATACAGCTGGATAACTCTCTAAGTTATGTAATGGTTTCCTTTGTGGTGCTACAACTGCAGTGTATAGCTTTGCCCAGCAAAAAGCTGTTTGTAAAATCTATTTTGTCTTTCACTGAGGATTACACTCCTAGTTTTACTATTTCTCTTTTTGTTGAAATGGAATTATGGCAGAAGCAGTAAAAATTGCATAAAAGGTCAAGCGCTAAAAGGTGAATAAGTAGAATAAGATGATCACTTACTTTATGGGAATGATGAAATTCACAGCAGTAATCAAAGGACAATAATTAGGAAAGCAGCACATAACCTGATGTATTTTTCACTTTTATCATATGTATCATATTTTGAACATTTTTCATGATCGTTCTACTTTCAACAAATAAATATAGCTGTGCAAAAAAAATCTTTTCTATGGAAAATTCTACCATACATTTACAAAATAGTAAACAATGTGCATGTCTGTCCAGATGAGAGATAAAGGAGGATGTAGAGAATGTGAATTTTACCCAGTTCTATTGTTTATCAAATATAACATAGGAGGTGAAACAGAAAAAAAATAGTGAACACATTTACAGTTGCTATTGTTTTTCAGTTTCTAGGGGTTTTTTTTGACACTTGACTTCACTAATTTCATTGCGCTGAACCTCACCTCTGAGCGGTCAGCTGAGTTACACTCCTCTAACACAGCCCATTTTTACATTCTGTGGGAGAAAAGACCCATGTTTCCATAACTGAAACCTGTACTGATACTCAGTGAATTGACCACACAAAAGGGATGTTATGCTCTGAATTAGTCTCTTTTCGCTCTAAGTGGAGATAATGCTCCAAACCATGAACACAGACCCACAGATACAGTACTGATAGATATTACACTGTGCTTTAAGTCTGGGCTTGGGTTGTTTTTATGTTTGTTTGTTTTCTTTCTTTTGTGCTAAAGCAGAAGGTTTTAAACTACAAAATTTAGAGTTCATTTTGTAACAAACTTTTAATATCTGTTTTTCGCTCCATGCTTGTTGTGGAGAAAAGTTACTCTTTGACTGTTTCTTTCCTCTCTACTGATGTTTATTAAGCTCTCCTGAGTCTGAGTTGTTCTGAAGGTCTCATTTAGCAGTATTTAATAGTTTACAGGTAAGATTTGAGAATATATTTGATATAAACACATACTGACGTATACCTCTTCATCTTTATTTGTGTAAATAAGTGAAATATGAAGGAGAAAACATGAAAAAATATATTTATGTGTTTTACATACACTAACTTTACTTTTAATATGAAAACTTTAGGACGTAAGTAAGTATAAACTAATTTACGTCAAAAAATGCCCTCTAGCTAGAAAGCATTTTCCTATATCAGGTATAGTGCTATTTCATTGTCATTGAAATAAAAGTTCACTTTTCATTGCCCAGACAGTCGAAAAATCTATTGCAACCCCAGGTACCCAGAGTTATGCAAGCTGACATTTATATTTGCACTATCTTGGTTAATAATTTTCAGATTCTGACTTTCCTGACATTTTCTCATACAAAGTTACTTTCCTTACTCTAGAATTTTAGCAGATGTGCATTCAAGTCTAGGAAACTGTAGATGTCAAGCTTGGAGGAAAAAAAAAAAAAAGAAAATAAAGAGTGCAAGACTGAGAGAGAAAAACTTATTCTATAAACAGAAGTGAATAAAATGAGAAGTGGATTGTCAGAGAATTTATATTTGAAGAGATGAACTTACCTTTCAGCTTTTTAAAAAGAATTATAAGAAGGATAAGACCAGAAAATTTTTTTGGGCAATTCTATTTGTTTTACCAAAGAATGAGAAATCTGTTGATGAGATTCAAAACTCTTGTGATATTTGCATTGATGTAATCAAACACAGCCTAAGTCAAATGATGTGCTACATAGCCTAACAAAGAATGTTCAAAGACACTTCTGAAGTTATTGTTAGTATAGGGTCTAACTTGGGTTGTCATATTGATTATGCCTTTACTATAAAAAATACCCGCAAGCATTGTTTTTTAGCTGATTATTGACTTTTTAAGCATGTGTTTTGTTGCATGAATATTCACTTCACTGCTTTGATCTCACTTGATTAATTTTCCATCTTGTTGAAACAAGCATGCATTTCAAACTCTGGAAACAATCTCTTTTGAAGATTTTAGAGCAACAAGAGTCTGCGTGACCACATTTTGTTTGCCAGTGTGCCTTGTAAGATGTATAAACTGCAGAAAGAATATTTCCAAGTTCATTTGAATTCCCATATTAAATTAGTGCTTACCAAAATTTTAAGTTCAAAATGTATCTTTGCTTTTATATACAACAGCTTATTCAATTCCAGTTATGCGTTCAGAATTCCTTTGTATCTGAATGTTAAAAAAAAACAGGATCTGATTCTGATCTGACTTGCATCTGCATAATACTTTAACTTAAGCATACCTAAGCATAGATCTCTACTGGTAGTTATGAAAATGAAATCAAGTCTGAAATACTGGACAATTTTCCTGACAATGTTAGTTACTATTAAACCAAAGGTTTCATTTTTAGCACACTCTTTGTTCTCATTGAAAATATTTTCTCTCTAGGTACGATTCTGTAGGCATAACAATGCTAACAGACACTTACAAATCTCATGGATTCAATATAAACTTTAATGGTGTTATTATAAAAATGTATGGTTCCCATATTGTGCCACAAACTTTAATGCTCTTTAAACATCCTGTTAGCTACTTTAAAAATGTCTGTGCAATGTCTACTTCATTGGAAGAAACCTTCTACTGCTCATACCAGATTTGCTGCCATCATCATTGCCAGTTACCTTCACGTACCTGAGATTTTTGACATTTCTACTGCAGCATGCAATCAGTTTTCAAGGTTGTGTGGCTCTTTATCGGAATAATAACATCCTGAGAGTAGTCTTGCCAGCAGGAGGTGTGTCAGAGCAATCTGACAAACAGTGCTTTGAAGGACTATGACATTGGCAGCTTCTAGCAGGACAATCTATGAATTTGGAGTACCTGTCAGATTAAATTGTAAAAGACTGTATATTAATACACAGGATTACAAATGAAGACTTATTAATAAATAGACATCGTGCCAAAGAACGGATCACACAAAACTTTAATAGAAGATTCTCTTATTGTGAACATATAAAAAGCAAAAATTATCTATCTGCATCCTTGGAACACAACAAATTGTACCATAGTTTCCAATTCCTTATTTTTTTCAATTAAACATTTTCCTTATAACATGCTAAATCCTGCCCCAACTGGATACTGGCACAGGTCCCATTGATTTTAGCAACAGTAGACTTACCTCCAAAAGATAGTTACAACGATGCACATGTTAAAATTGAGAATCATAGCAGAATCTTTTAGGCCACAGCTAAGCATCTGAAATTAGATTTTTAAATCCATATTGATACTTCTACGTAAATCTGGCCTACTTTTCGAAGACAGTCAGTGGCCATGAATCAATTGAAAAGAGCTAGAGGAATGAAAGTTAGGTCATATTTATCCGTGAGTCTTAATATGGATTTGAAGACTTAACTGCTGACATCAAGATTTGGAAATGTTGGCCTATGGTTGCAGCCCAAATATCCCCAGTGTTTTCTGGGAGTGAACAGACAATTGCACAGTAAAGACTATGTGCAGTGTTGTTGTCTATGGCATAATTAAAGAGAGACAATAAAGCACTGAGGGCTCAGCTTAAAAGATGTAAAATTACTTGTAACCACTGAACAAAATGATGATTTGTTTTTGTTGTCATTGAAAAAAAAACCTCCTTCAAGAACTGAAACTACAGAAATAAAATTTAAATGATAATTACACAACCTAAGTATACATTTGTGAGGAACTATTGTTAGTAATTTTGCATTTATGATCATCATTTAAAAGGCAGATTCATACAGCAGTGAATTCTCAATTCCAAAAGGAAGCTTCCTTTTTACAAACAGAAATGTGCTGCCGTTAGATAGAAGTACTTATGTTCTTCATACACAACATTATAGTTTGTCTCTTTATTAGGTGCTTAGAATATTTGTGAATGCTAATCCTACTGACTTGCACTGTTACTCAGCGCAGCATAGGAAGAACTTGAGCAAGTATTGTCTGTACAAAAACAGAGACATTTCACTTCTGCAATTGGTATGAAGAGATATCTCAGTTCAGTACAAAATGGCCTGACAGCACATGCAAGTTACGCAATTCTGAAGCCCTGCTGGTATCCAGAGAACAAGGAATAATCATCCTAAGCCTGATCCAAGGCCAGTCAAAGTGAAAAGGAACCATCTTGTTGCTTTCAGTGGCTTTTGGATCATGTAATCCTTGATAAACTTACCCTCCACTACATCCTGACATAATTCCCACATCACAAAAGGCAGCTGGACACAAAAAGTACTAAGACATCAGGAGGCATAAGATTTATCTCTTCACAATAGTTGGTGAATGATATTCTTTGCATATCAAGGTTGATCCCCAGCCAAATGTTTATAGCTTGCTTATTACTTTTCACATGACCACTTTCAGTAAAACAAAATAATTCATTTTGAAGTAGAATGTTGACTCCACTGATATTTTTAATAGTTTTTTAAAGTGTTTGTTTTTTTTTTTCCCTCCAGGGATCATTTCATGCAGTTCTGTGAACTTTGGCGCACAACCACGTAGAAGCACAGCCAAGTAGTGCCATATCAGTCAACTTCCATGGTTCTCCATTAGCAGTATAAAATTGGTTTTCTTAACTGTTTTTTTTTTTCAACTCATTTTCCCTATGTCTTTAAATTCATATGATATAAACTGAACAGTTACAACTTGTGATGAATTTGTCTGTGAAATCATGATTCTGTTTACTGACACAAAGGCTTTGCCATTACCCTTATCTTTTCAACACAATAATGATGAGCTATGTAGACAGTTCTGGGATAACATTAGAACAGCATTGCTGATTGATAACTTAAAAAAGCAGAGCCAAGGTACTTTTTCCTGCTGCTGTACCAATTTGTATTCTTATAAACAAAATACAGTTGAAGCTATTTTTTATTAGATTGTATTTCAATAGGTGGCACTCTGCAGTCAGTGAAGAACAATTTTCTAAACCAAATAATATTTAACAATGAGATATAAAATAAAGAACAGTTTAACTGTTTCATTTGTAGGCATAGAGTCCTTAGATAAACCATGGCATCTTGACAGAGCAAGTGAAACAAAAAGAAAATAATATCATATCCTTCAGTGGCCTTGAGTCACATGTTCTGCAATAGATTTATCCTTCACTGCACCTCTACTCCTTATGCTGGAGGTTTATTTGAAAATAAAGCCAAAGATAACCCAAATAAGAACTGGAAGGAGAATTATAGTGAGAGGGGCTATTGAAATAAAGGGAACAGAAGGTTGTGGGGGATAAAGGACAGTGAGGTGATGGGGAGGAGTGTGGAGGAGGATGCATATTTTCCATCACACTGGCTGAATATTCAGGTAGTTGGCACCAATCTCTATGAACTGTAGCCATGTTTTTATGCCTAAGAACATTTAATCTGCAGATTATAAGTATGGAAATGTAGTACCTGGGGACTATGTTTTGAGATAGAGCTGGGAATTCTACTCCCTGCCTGCAGTCACTGTTTCAAGCTATATTACCAAAAATAAGAAAAGAAAAAAAAAAAAGAAAAAAAAGAAAAAAATGAAAGAAAAATAGGATTATTTTTTTCTTTTTACAGCCTTAATGGGACTTATCACCTATAACACTGCAGCGCTGACTATTTGAAAGCTGAATACATTGAAATTTTAGCATTATTTTTTATCTGGCAGATTTTGAAATAGGCCCTCTCCAGGCACATTGTAAGTATTTTGATACTAGTATATGCAATGGTCAGCTTCATTACAGTTTCTGTTAACACAAAAGCCTCTTCCAATGTGTCCTAGTTTTGGCAGGGATGGAGTTAATTTTCCTCTCAGTAGCTGATGTGAAGAATATTGATAAACACCCTGATGATATGAGTTGTTGTTAATGAGACCAAGGACTCTGTCCAACTTCCCAGGTTTCACTAATGTGCAGGTACAGGAAGTTGGGAGGGATACAGCCAGAACAGTTGATCCAAACTGGGCAAAGAGAGTATCCCATGCCATGAACATCATACTCAATATATTAAGTGAGGGTTGGCTGGGGCGCATCTCTCTCTCTCTCTCTCTCTCTCTCTCTCCTTTGCTTGCTAGTCAGTTTCATTTCCATGATCACAGCTCGAGACAAGCTGTATCGGTCATTGGGATGTCAGCTGGTGAGAAATTGTGCATCAATCATTTTGCAGATGTTAGTATCCCTATATTTTGTTATTATTGTAATTTTCCTTTGTTATTCTAATAAACTGTCTTCCTCTCAACCCACAAATTTTCCTTTCTTCCCAGTTCTCTCCTCATCCCACTGGGAAGGGGGAGGGAGAGCAAGAAACTGTGTGGTGACTAGGGCTAAATCACAACATTATGTCTAGTTTAAACGTATTGCTTATAACAGTATTGTACTTCATATTATGTACATATACAGATATAAAATATGGTTTTATCATAGAAGGATTTTTTTTTTTGAAAGTAGCTTTTAGCAGAGTCTCTCTCAGAGTGGTATGGAGAAGGCCATCTCCTGCTAACTAGCAGATGGTGGGTCTGGATCATCCTGAGCTGTGGAGTCATTTTCATTTTCTGTTTAGAATACTTTCTCAGCAGGCAGATACAACATCAGATATAACCCTCTCTACTTCTGAACGAAAATGATCCTTTCAGTTGTATATTGGACTAATTTCAATGCCACTGAAGCTTTAATATGAGGTGTCAAAGGCTTACAATTCTTTCAGGAATTTAGATGTCTTCCTTTCCCACTGCTGAAGCACATATGACTGATATGCCCAAAGAAGAAGATATTTAGCTGTTCAGAGTGTCAGGATGCATGTGCACAAGGGGATTTTGTAATGAGACAGAGCCAAGGGAATAATTGTTTGAGATTTAGCATATGGTCTAGCATTCCTGACAGTGACACTTGCCCTAGTTTGTCAGTCTTGGGGATGTGCACCATTCAGAGGACAATGGAAATCTCTGCAATGTGTGCAGATGCCTATTTAGCAGTTCAAGATACCTGATTTACTTTTTTTTTTTCTGGGATTGTCACATATACTTCTTGGCATAAATATGCCTCACTTACTCCATAACTGCTATTCAAAAGGTTATTGAAATTGCATTCTGCTCTAAGTGGTATAAAATAGCCATATATTCTTCTTTGATCATAAGTTTATTTGTATGTCCACAGGGGACAGACTAACCTTATGACATACATTTACTATCAACAGCCTTTGGACAACACATACTGTGGCATTGTCTCAGTCTGCAGCCAAAAATATCTACCAAATGCAGAGATGTATTATTTTTGCCCTCTTCTCTGTCTTTTCTTTTCCTCTGTATATTCTTGTTACCAGTCACATGTTTCTTAAATACATCAGGACGTAGGCTTTCCATCTTAACACTTATCCCCTGTGATCCTGTCAAGGTCAGTATCAGTTTTTGCTCGGTAAGGCCCACCAGGTGCTACTGGAGAAGTTCTAGCCCTAAGAATACAAATGGAAGAAGGCAAATTACCTTCCAGTTATCTGCAATTTACTGATTAATTTGTTGCAAAATCCAAATGCCAAATGCTTTCATGAAGAAATATTAACTTCTGTTATTTAGTACCATCCTGCGCGTACAGTCTAATGCTTTAAGTAATTCAGTACAGCAATTTCCAAGTCATATCCAAGGCTGTCTCATGCTAGCTACCACTGATAGCTTGTACAAAACAGCAAGGTCATGCTGACACCCTGCTTTGTCACTGTAGCATAACTTGTCTGCCACAGGAAATATGCACAAAGCATCAAGATAATAACAATCTCAGACAGAGTCTGTTTATTTCTACGTCTCGTGGGAGCAAGAAGAGCTTACTTTCTAAAACAGCGGAAGTATCTTATGAGAATCAGACACATACGAAGAAAGATAAAACAATTATTTATTTTTAAGTAATAAAATTAAGTTCCTAAATGAAACTTATACTGAAAAATCCATTAAGGAAAAGAAGAGAATCCCTTTGTGTATAATCAGATGGTATTACCTCTCTAATTTTTAGAATTGCCGAAGCACATTCTATTTCTACTAAATGAAATTGCAGCAGGCCAGTGGTTATAGCAGATATTATAAATTCCCTGGGGCCAATATATTAAATGCTTTTCACCATTTATAAAGGCATACATTACCACAAAAATATTTGTGAGAATAACAGCACTTTTAATTTCCAGTATAATTATATTTTACAAATATGAAGGCTCAA
Source organism: Ardeotis arabs (assembly GCA_011801015.1). Classification (NCBI taxonomy): domain Eukaryota; kingdom Metazoa; phylum Chordata; class Aves; order Otidiformes; family Otididae; genus Ardeotis; species Ardeotis arabs. The sequence goes on along the minus strand of JAAGAY010010956.1, from coordinate 89,311 downwards.
TGTACTTTCATGATAGATAAACATAGCTAAAGGCATGTTTTCTCTCTTACCCCTGGTGTGCATACAGGAACTTTGTGGCAAGTGAGGCAAAGTGGTGCAAACCCTTAGGAAAACATATCAAAGTTTTCATTATAAGTGAGAGTCTGCTTTCCAGTCCTGAATTTGGTCTTCTTTCTTTTTCTTATTAAGTATATTTGCAAACTTAAAATATTTTGCCTACATTAGTAAAGTACTCAGCATTGTCACAGGTTTGAGGTTTTTTAATTTCATTTGCCATTTGGGATGACATTGTTCCATAAAATGTCAAGTGCCTAAATGGAATAGATTATGTTTAAGCGACCTTTCCTTCGCCTCCCAGTACATACACACTTATATCTCTAAAGCATATAGTAGCCTTTGTAAGTAGACTTCATACTCAGTCTGTTACCTTTTTTCCCTACCTCCTCATCTCTCATGTATCCCTTGTTATGCTCCCCAGATAATGCATGTTAGTCTTTTACGGTCTTTCAGTTCAGCACATGCATGTCTTGAGTGTCACTTCACTTAATAAATTGTTTGATTTCTGATGAAGCTAGTGCCTTGGTTTTCTTTTTTCAGTTTCAATGGGACAGTTCAGAACAAAAGAGCAGAAAAGAAAGACTCATACTACTGTTTTCCTCAGCAGCTCTTTTGGTTGGATGGAAATATTTCATGTCCCCTGCATTTAAGGAAATATGCTGTCATAAATTTGCACAAGTAATTGATCTTTTTACAGGAGGACTTTGTGATTGTACCAAAGATTGATACACTTTCTGAGATCCTGTAAGATAATGTTCTGTCCTTGGTTTCAGTGCTAACACTTCACATTCTTGTCTTTGGGCTCATCAGTCATTAAAATTGTCATCAATCATCTGTCTTTTGAGTTATAGAATCATAAAATCATAGAATCACTTAGGTTGGAAAAGACCTTTAAGATCATTAAATCCAACTGTAAATCTAACACTGCTAAGTCCACCGCTAAACCATGTCAATAAGCACCACATTTACATGTCTTTTAAATACCTTCAGAGATGGCGACTCCACCGCTTCCCTGGGCAGCCTGTTCCAGTGCTTGATAACCCTTTCGGTGAAGAAATTTTTCCTAACATCCAATCTAAACCTTCCTTGGTGCAACTCGGTGCCATTTCCTCTCATTCCATCACTTTTTACCTGGATACAGAGATCAACACCCAAGTCACTACAACCTCTTTCTGGGTAGTTGTAGGGGCCATAAGGTCTCTCCTCAGCCTCCTTTTCTCCAGACTAAACAACCCCAGTTCCCTCAGCTGCTCCTCATAAAACTTGTGCTCTAGACCCTTCACCAGCTTCGTGACTCTTCTTTGATGTGCTCCAGTACCTCAATGCCTTTCTTGCAGTGAAGGGTCAAGAACTGAACATAGTATTCGAGGTGCAGCCTCACCAGTGTTGAGTACAGGGGGACAATGACTTCCCTAGCCTTGTTGGTCACCCTATTTCATGTCAAATGACTGCAACATCAAGGTACATTACACAAACTCTGTTACTTCATCTTTGCATGACTATGCTGACTAAGAATACAAGAAAAGTCTTGGGGAACCAGCTCATGTGGTCTCACTGCAGGATGTTTAGAGAGGCTCCCAACTGCTCCAAAAAGCAATGATCATGGGGTTGTCTGTGGTATGGCTTGTTGCCTTTCTCTCCCTTTTGCAATAAGAGGCAAATCCAAACTAGGTACGAGTACTTTCTCTGTCTCCTGATTGCCAGCTGATAATGGTTTGGGATGTTTTTTTTATTTCAAAAGAAACAGGGAGTCTGAACGTGACATGATTAATTTTTTTAAGAAGAATCTAAAACTAGTCTAGTCTCTTTTCAGTAAATGTCTGGCAATAAGTTTGGGTGCAAAAAGCAACACAAAATCTGTGAGAATCAACCTAGTTTTCTAGAATTTTCTGAAGTTTAATATCAAACAGACTGTACAAAATCAGTTTTTAGTTACAGCTCAAGAAAATAGCATGACGTTGCAGGCCTTATCACCACCATTAAGTGATGAAGTAATGCAAGTCTGGCATGAAGTTTCAGGCATCATGGTGGTTAGGGTTGCCGTAGGCCAACCATCATGTTGCCCATTGTGTAAGTTGTATATGATAGCAATGGACCTTTCTTTACGTTGAGGAATTTAGAAGCTGTGACAAATGTGGTGCTTCAGATAAATTCCCTTATTATGTAAAATTAAAAATGTTTGGTTAACATCTATCTTCTGCCTCTGGAAGAGCTACTAAAAAAAGACAAGCACTGGAGAATCTATACAATTGGATATACTCGGTGTTAAGCAACGTGAAAGCTTCATCTTAAATTTAATCCAAGGCAAATGTAACTTCAGGAGCATTTTGTGAGGTGCAAGTACAGCTAGAATATAGCCCAGCCCAGAGTTTGCCATCTGACATATTGCTGGTTTGAAAGCTAATGAATGTAAAGTATAATTTTAAGGAACACTGAGAAAATAGTTTAAAGATGTGCTTTTGTATTTTGGTCATCCCTTTGATTAACATAATGGTTTCCATCCAAGTAAGCTAAGTAATGAGTGCATTTATATAATTTTTTTTTTATTAATCAATACCTTCCTCTTCTGGTAGGACCCTCCTCATCTAAATCCATTTTACAGACAGCACAGAGGAGAGGTAGATGAATTAAATCAAGCTTTAGCTAACTTCATCTGCTTTTTTAGCACTGGTATTGCAGTTCAAAGTGAGAGAAGAGAGAAGAATGAGAGTGTAGAAGTTAAATGTCTCAAATAACTGAGGTTTTTTTGTCATATAATAGTCTTAGAAAACAGGTTTGAAGTGTTGCTTCAAAGCCTATAGTTTTAATTTGGGACATTTTCAATTACTGTTGTCTATGATCTTACTATTCCAAAATGTAAGAAATACTTATTTACAAAAAAAAAATTAAAAAATAAAGAATGAGTCATCTTTTCTCCAGTAGTCTTCAAGTGCCTCATCTCTTTCAACTACTTTTATATTTTCCCACAACTACATATAAAAGACAGAAACAAATCCCTTTTCAAGCTCTGATTTTCAAAGATCCTGTTGCACTGGAACAATACATAATCTGCAAGTTGTTAGTCCAAATATTTGTGGGAAATAGAAGATACAAACAATGGAAACTTAGGAAGATTTTTTTTTGCTTGTTTTCCTGAGAACAGTCATACAGTCATGCATTTTAGGACATGAAAGGCAGAGGGGAGGAATAATTTATTTTTTTCCTTTGTTTCCTCAATAATGTCTTCTTCTCTAGATCAGACTTGAGGACTTCAAACTTGAGTTTTAACAAGACTAAATTGGAAGGCCTATATAAAATATTTATATACAGAAGTAACAGAGCTACTTTTGTGCTTTATTTTCACAAATTTTACAGATCACAAAACAGTGAACAACATCTACCATGTATTAACGTGCAATACACATTTTTCATTTTTTTAGTAATTTGATTTCAAATAAGTTTTTCAGAGTTACATACACAGTTACATTGCATGGGATCTGAAGGAGTTATTAGACAGAACACCACTAACCTATATCTTAATTACATTCATGCTATATACATTGATGGTAGTACAAAAGCTGCCATGGAGCTGTTATGTCAGTGCAATTAAATTGAGATTTTGATGGGTCTTCACTTTAATGTGAAGTACTCTGGCTGGGCAAAACCCTGTCAAGAACAAAAATTGGCCATTCTTGTATCATTCTCTTGAATAAGAATAAAAAAAAAAAAAGAATAATATGGCTGAGTCCTTTAAGGAAGAAAAAATGGGTTATTGCAAAATAAATCTGGGGTAACTACAAAACAAGTTCCTCGATGACAGATAGTACCACATTTGAAGAATGCACCATGGATCAAATGTTCCCACAGAAGATTTATCTTGATGTATGATTTTTGGTAGCCACAAAGTTTTGCTTATGATCTCATTTGCAATGCCTACAATGCAAAACTTTTTTTTTCATGATATATACACATACCCTTACACATATATACATATATGTACATAGATGCAAATTCGTTAATTTCTGTCATTTTGTATTGAATTTTTAACACAAAAAATAATCTCAGTTCTGCTAATATGCATCATACTCTTTTCTTCCATAAAATCTGTAGGCAAATTTTGATGTACATTGTAGTCTTCAGTATACAGGTTTAATGTTGAATCTATGAAACCAAGTTAACATTAACTTCTGTTTTCCTCCTAAACACATTTCTGCCTACCAGCAGAGAGTTTCAGTATCTGTGGCATTCTAGTTCTCTAGTAATCTGCTGTACTTTCAGGAACAAGCTGTGTTTCTCTTACAAGGCATATTCATAATAAATATGAATATGACTCCATATCCATGAATCATATCTAAAAGATTTGGACTTTTTTTTCTACTACATAAATAATGAATTATTTAAAATTAAATTGTCATAAACATTCAGCAAATCCACTGACTGGACTGTTTGTATATCTTTAAATTGTGTGAAAAATTAGATGAGCAGCATTATGCAGGGAGTCACTTAGCTTTGATTTTAGGCTTTGTTCTTGTTACTAAATTTTTAGTACATTTACTTTGGTAGGATCCTCAGTATCTTTGTTATTACCATATAAGGAGAGATTACTGTTACAAATGACTGTGTCAACATTATAAATAGCTCCACTATATTACAGTTTTCCCATGGGTATCCTAACTATTGAGGAAATTGACCTTACACAGGACGATAAGTCATTCATGACTGGGAACTTTAAACTACAGATAGTGGAATGAATTTTGGAATCACTCAGGCCCTAACTAGACACTCTGTTTAGCTTCACTATACCCATAAATATGCTGAGCAAAGTATCCAGTTGAGCTCCTAATCCAATCAGTTCCCTAGTCAGATCTGTATTTCATATATTCTGCTAAACTGCACATCCATAAATGTTCTTTCAGAGTAAAAAAATTACTGGCAGAAGAGATATTCAAAAGTGTAGTTTTTACTATGCATAATCACGTGATATTTATAAAAGTATCTCCACAATTTTAGTAATGAATTTAAAGTTCATGGAAAGATCATGTTCTAGTAACACTTTAGTTACTGAATAGTTTTAAAATAGAAGGAGGTAGATTCAGACTGGATATAAGGAATTTTTTTTTACAATGAGGGTGGTGGAACACTGGAAGAGGTTGCCCGGAGAGGTGGTAGATGCCTCATCCCCAGAAACATTCAAGGCCAGGTGGATGGGGCTCTGAGCAACCTGATCTGGTTGGAGATGTCTCTGCTCCTTGCAGGGAAGTTGGATTCAATGACCTTTAAAGGTTCCTTCTAACCCTAACTATTCGATGATTCTGTGATTCTTTAGGCTCTGCTAGGAAAGATACTTACAAGTAACCTATAGGGATAGAACCTCTAGTTGTAAAATATGTTTGAATTCATTTAACTGCATATGACTCTATAGGCAGTGTATATTAATCCAGACTATCTTGAAGTGGTCAGTGGAACACTTACTTACAGGGAAAACAATGTTCCAGTTCCTACCTCCTTTGTTTGAGGAACTGTAGTTATTTTGCTGGACATTGCTGACTGTAGAGATACACCAGTGTTGGTGAAACTACTCTGCCCCTCAAGCCTCTTTTCCTTCCTTTATACAAAGGACTGAAAATTATAAACACAAAGCTCTGTCCAGAATAAAATACAACCATTTGATATGTAGCTAGGAATGCTTTATACCACACCTCAGGAATGGTTTAAAGCTCTTAAGTGGTACAGGCAGAACTGCATTTTTATGCCCCAGATGTGAAGAACAGAGTGGAAGAGGATAGATTAAAGGAATCAAACTCAGCTGAAGAGCTGGGAGGGACAATATATTGCTGGAGTTTCTTCTGCTGAGGAGACAGATGAGGGAAAAATACTTTCCTATTAAGCAGGAGTTATTCCTCTAACCTGATCACTCCCCTCAAAACAGACTTCTGTAACTGATTCATCTAAGTCTTTCCAAACCAGGCAGGTAGACTGAATGCAGCAGCTGCCCCTCTATTGCTTTAGGCTAAAAGAATTGTCATACTAGTACTGTTATAAGCATCCTCTGTTTAGGCCATTCCACTTTAGGATATCAAGCACAAATTGGACAAGGACTGTGTTTAGCCCATGCCATCCCAACATTTTTGCTTATCCTTTAACTCAAAACAACTTGTATAAGCTAGATGGAGGAACGATAGTTTCTGTAATAGAATTCCTGACTGGACCTTATTCATACTGTGAGAACTATCTGAATCTGATATCAAGTACACTCTAAACAGACTTGAACAGACTTTAGTCACAGTTTGTGGTGTGGTAGGTAATGAGGGCTTCCCAAGAATGGTGAAAAAGTTGATGGATGGATAAATGGCTTGATGGCTAGAAGAAACAGAATTAAATATTCAGAGTCAGTAAGTGGGGGTGGCAGACTTCAGAGTTGTGCAAGAATTATGGCATTTCTGCTTGCAGGCAGAATGACTCTACATACCAACAAGGTGGACATTATGGGAGGGTTATTGCCTATTTTCCTATATTCAAATCATTTTCCTAATGTAAGGAGGGATACAGTCACTACATTAAAATGATTATAGTCCTTCTCATACTTTAACTTCACTAATCCCAGCTCTTGTGATGTCTGGTGAGAGAGGCACCCATCTACTCTTCCTATGCACCAGAAATCTCTCTCTTCCACTTAATTTGGTCTAATAATCCTGTTTGTATGTGCTATGGAGCACCAGCTGCAGGGGAGATGAGAAGGACAAAAAGAACAGAGGACTGAGAAAGATACATACAGAGATATCACACTGCTCCTGGGGTCTGGATTCCCAAGCTGCTGATACCTGAATCCAGGTCTAAGAGCTTGTCCTCATCTCATTTGGAAAAAGAGATGGGATGAAAGCTTCTCCAAACATAGCTTGTGCAAGTCTAAGCTTCAGAGCAAGTAAATCTCTTCTGAGGAGGTTGTTAAACTGCTCAAAGGAGTTTCTGTTCTCTCCTTCTTCAGAAGGAAGGGACTGAGAAAAGGGGACTGAGTTACCAGCACAACCGAAATAAGAAACCTGAAAGTTGGTGGTTTAGGGACAGATAACCTTCTCCTGGAGCAAAGTTTTGGAAGAGTGGAGGAGGAAACTGGAGGGAAACTCTGACGACTAGCATCTGCTGATGTGGCTAGGAGTTTGAATGTCTGCAGTATGCCACTACCTGTTCATCACCTCACTCAGATCTTAAAGGAATGCACCTCACATTGATCACTATAATAATGTAGCACTAATTTTGATACCATACTCTTGTCAACGCTTAAAATGTTTTGTGGTTGGTTTTTTTTTTTTTTTCCTGTATCATATGAGGACTCTTTCCTTCTGTGCAAGGTTTTGATTGCCTCAAAAAAGGGAAAAGACAGACAGGATTATCTGTATGCTTCTCATTCCTACTCTTGTCCCATTGCAAGAGTGACCAGAATTTTAACCATAATATTTGAAATCAACATCATACTGATGGCTTCAGAGAGAGTATAATATTACCTGTACTAGATGAAAGTTACTCTGTGGAAAGTAATTTAAATCAATACAAAATACTTCAGATGCTCTGGGAGACTTTGCCTTCCAATCTGCTCTCTACTTTATTGATGTACTACTAAACCAAACTAAGTAGTACATCAATACACAGTTTTAATTAGGATACTTGGGCCTGAGGAGATATCTGAGATTTTTTGATGGGAGAAAAAACTATCAAGTCTAGAAAAGAGAAAAACAGAGCAAAGGGAAGAATCAATGTCAAGGGAATAACAAAAAAAAAAGCTAACAAAATCATCAGAGCTTGAACAAAGCAATAGAAGATAGTACAGGTGATATTCAATGTCTAGAAGCAGATAGAAAGGAGAAAATAGATTGATGTTATTGACAACAATAAAACTTTGTGTTTCCAGATATTTCCTAGGTTTGCTGAAGGCAAATGCAGATTTTAAAAGAGAAAGAAAAAAATTGTTAATTGGAAGAATAGACTCTTTTTTTCCCCCAAGCCTGGATGGCAAGTTTTCTTCAGTGAATTTTATTTGAAATAATTACTTATGTTTTGATTGTAGTTTTTCCTGCTTGAGGTAAAGATGACTGGGGGGAAAAAGAGAGAGAAAGAAAAAAAATCTCAAAATAAGCATTTAACTAATAGTTTAACCCAAGCTAGTTACGAAATTACGTTTAGGAATTCCAAGCTACATCTACTGACAATAAAAATGACCAAGGTTTATTTGTATGTGACCACAAGCATGCCACGAACATTATCACTGTTATGTTGTTATTTGAAATGGTATTCTGAAATAAATAAATACATTGTATTTTTTAAGAAGAAATAGAAGGGGCAGTTGTAATACGCTACTAACCACTGTGAAATGTATGCATGTATATATTAAAAAATAGAGTTTCAATAGGTTACATTTTCTTTTCAACAATAAAAGGTTATCTAAATACTTTCAGGAATAATTTATTTTTAGATTAACAGAAACTAATATAGAACAGCAACATGTTAACTAAAGAAAGATACCAGGAGACAAATTCACCACTAATGCAATTTGTGACTTAAAAGCAGTTCTACTTAATTCAGCCCAAATGTTATGATTAAGTGTAATTGAAAATGTTTTCAGTTCTAAGAAATAAAAACTATGAAAAAGGTATATTTTGATTTTTACAATTCTATAACAAAAAGATTTCCTTGTATTCTTTTCTAAGACTGGTAAAATTCTAGTGACTCTTGCCTTATTACTCTTGGCCTTTGACGACATACAAATAGACTCAACGGCATTTTATTCCTGGAAGTTGTGTACAATGAAGCTGATAGTAATTTACGATTTTAAATGAAGATGAAAAGCCTTTTCCTCGAAGAAAACAGCAATAGCAACAAGCAACAACAAGAAGAAATCAAAATTCAAAATTAATAATTAATAATAGGGATGTAAAGATAAAGATATATTTTGAGAGTCCATAAAGAAACAGGGCAGCACGTAGAAAGTGTTTTAATTACGAATTGCATGGAGGGAATAGAGTTTGAAATGTCAAGGCTGTGTTTTGTGACAGAATCTCAGGTACAAAAGGATTCTGCAACAGGAGAAATAATATCAATTTTCATCTTGTAATTATGACTTTTCATTCATTGTTGACCATTGAAGCAAACTACTCTACCTGGACCATTTCTCTTGGACTGTGTGCATCTTTCCAAATATTGAGAATTTCCTTATACACAGTGAATGTAAAAACTCTGCAAAAATAATGTTTAACTCTGGTCTGTGAATTTATGTCATGAAAATCTTGAAAAGATGCCTTTTTAATTATTTGTTTGGGGGTCTTTTTAAAAAAAAAAAAAAAAAAGTATTATTTTTTAGTACTTTTCTCATCAGGATTACTGTAGATTTGATAAAGGCTATTAGTAATTTTCAAAAATATTAAATCACTTCCCCAATTCTGTTCTTATAAAAGCATGTAATAAATTTCTTTTGCTCCAGGAGGAGGACCAGGGTAAGGCTTTACCTATTATTTGAAAAGTTTGCCTTTTGGTTTCTGCATTTTTTTCACTAGTAAAAGCAGAAAAAGCAGAATTAGAATCACAGGTTAGACTGAGATTTTTTTAAAGAATCTAAATTTTAATCTTTAGTAAATCTACAGCAGTCAAAAAGATGAATAGATTTGTTGTTAGACAATGAATGACATAATCTCAAGGGATCTGTCTCTCCAAACCTGGCTGGGTTTCCTATGTAGTTTTGTACAGCTTGTTAAACCTTCTGTCTTCATCCTCTAGCAGAAAACAAATAAAACAAAACAAAAATCAAAACCTTTCAGGAATTATTGTAATTTCTATTTAAAAGGAGCAGTGCTGCTACGTCAGCAACCGGCTGGAGTGTGTAGAGCTCCACCTGGGGATGGAGGAGGAGCTGACAGAGAGCTTGACAGAGGACGGGGACGGACAGGGGATGTTACAGTGGGGCTCTGTTACAGGCCGCCTGGCCAGGAGGACAGAGCAGATGAAGCGCTCTATAGCCAGATAGGAGCAGCGTCGCGGTCACAAGCCCTGGTCCTCATGGGGGACTTCAACCACCCTGACATCTGGTGGAGAGACAACACGGCAGGGCACAGGCAGTCCAGGAGGTTCCTGGACTGCGTGGACAACAACTTCCTCCTGTAGGTGATAGATGAACCGACAAGGAGGGGTGCCATGCTTGACCTTGTGCTCACCAACAGGGAGGGGCTGGTGGGGGATGTGAAACTGAAGGATAGCCTTGGCTGCAGCGACCACGACGCGGTGGAGTTCAAGATCCATGGGGCAGCAAAGAAACTCCATGGCAAGCTCTCAGCCCTAGACTTCAAGAAGGCGGACTTCGGCCTCTTCAGGGACCTGATGGGCAAAGTGCCATGGGAGGCGGCCCTGGAGGGAAGAGGGGCCCAGGAAAGTTGGTCCACGTTCAAGGAGCACCTCCTCCAAACTCAGCAGAGGTGCATCCCGATGAAGAACAAGTCAGGCAAAAAGGCCAGGAGGCCCGCGTGGATGAGCAAGGAGCTCCTGGACCAACTGAAAGTGAAGAAGGAAGCCTATAGAGGGTGGAAATGGAGGCAGGTAGCCTGGGAGGATTACAGAGAGGCTGTGCGAGTGGCCAGGGATCGGGTGAGGAAAGCTAAAGCCCTGACAGAATTGAACCTGGCCAGGAATATAAGAAGCAACAAGAAAAGCTTCTGTAGGTATGTAGGAGACAGAAGAAAGTCCAAGGAAAATGTAGGCCCCCTCCGGAAGGAAACTGGTGTCCTGGTTACCCAGGACATGGAGAAGGCTGAGGTACTCAATGACTTTTTTGGCTCAGTCTTCACTAATAAGGGCTCTTGTCTCACCACCCAGGCTGTGGAAGGCACAGGCAGGGACTGCGAGGACGAAGAACCGCCCACTGTACTCAAAGAGCAGGTTTGGGATCATCTGAGGAACCTGAAGGTGCACAAGTCCATGGGGCCTGATGAGATCCATCCGCGCGTCCTGAGGGAACTGGTGGATGAAGTTGCCAAGCCACTGGCCATCATATTTCAGAAATCGTGGCAGTCTGGTGAGGTCCCCGATGACTGGAAGAAAGGGAACATAACCCCCATTTTTAAGAAAGGGAATAAGGAGGACCCGGGCAACTACAGGCCAGTCAGCCTCACCTCTGTGCCTGGCAAGGTGATGAAGCAGATTCTGCTGGAAACCATGCTAAGGCACATGGAGAGCAAGGAGGTGGTTGGTGACAGCCAACATGGCTTCACCAAGGGCAGATCGTGCCTGACCAACTCGGTGGCTTTTTATGACAGGGTGACAGCATCGGTGGACAAGGGATGAACAACGGATGTCATCTACCTGGACTTGTGCAAAGCTTTTGACACTGTCCCGCACGACATCCTTCTCTCTAAACTAGAGAGGCATGGGTTTGATGGATGGACCACTCGGTGGATAAGGAGTTGGCTGGATGGTCACACTCAGAGAGTGGTGGTCAACGGCTCAATGTCCAAGTGGAGACCGGTCACGAATGGCGTCCCTCAGGGGTCCGTGTTGGGCCCAGCCCTGTTCAACATCTTTGTCGGCG
>JAAGAY010010956.1:0-77216 GCA_011801015.1 Ardeotis arabs | reverse complement strand
AGATTTAGATTGGATATTAGGAAAAAATTTTTCACAATGAGAGTTGTGGAACACTGGAACAGGTTGCCCAGAGAGGTGGTGGATGCCCCATCCCTGGAAACATTCAAGGCCAAGATGGATGAGGCTCTGAGCAACCTGATCTAGTGGGGGATGTCCCTGCTCCTTGCAGGGGGGTTGGACTAGATGACCTTTGAAGGTCCCTTCCAACCCTAACCATTCTATGATTCTATGATTCTATGATTCTATGATTCTAATAAAATTACTGTCTTTGATATGCTCAGATACTATTGCCATAAAGAAAATACAAGTACAGTACGCAAGATGTGGTTTCCAAACCAATCACAGCAAATATTGAAGATGCCTTGAAGTTCCAGAATTCTGTTCAGTAATTGATTGCTCATATGGTTAATGATTTGAGAACTAACTGCTCTTAGGTGTAGTCACAATTTATTGCATCAACTATTGGTTAAACTGGACCTTCTAATATTCGGCTCAACAAGGTTATAAGATCCAAGAATAGAGTTACCTACATAATCAGTTTTAATTTGCCATTGAAGACTCACGCAATGCAATTCTACAACTTCAGATGATCTGTGTTTAGTAATTGATGAGATCTGTATGCAACGCTTAGTCAGTGGGAAAGGAGAAAGAAATACTACCTATAATATGGGGATTTTATTTTGAGGCAGATTTACAGTCTGATTTCTTTATATTAATCACTGTCACTGTCTAAATGCTTTTTCAGAGTCTCATTTACAGGGTGTTCTTAGTTTCTAAATGTATAACTGTATAAATTTGAAATAAGACAAAAATGTTCCATTATTTTTTGTTTATTTCCTTTTGTGAACGATTTTCTTTTTTTTTTTTTTAAGTTAAAACGTATTCCTTGCAGACAAGACTGTAGTCTGTATTGTTGTTAGACTCCTGCTATGAACAAGGCAGAATACGTGTACCAGTTTGGAGGATGAGGAATGAATAGGAAAGCTAGAAGATGGAAAAAATGCTACAAAATAAGATGAAAATGTATATATAAAAAAAAAGCTATACATATGGTTCTCTTTCAAGCAATATTGAATAAAAATATTGGCTTAGCTGCAATAGCAACTAAGGAAAGAATAACATCACCTCTTTAAAGCTTATCCCATTGACCAAAATCTAAAAATAAAAGAAATACTTTCAAGGAGTTAATACACAGAAATAGCAAGCAAAACCTCAGGCATTTACATTTTCCTTTACATTTACAGAAATTCTGGAATCTGTCTCAAATTCATTCAACCAATGACAGCCTAACAGTGAGCTGTGTTCAGGTTTTACACATATCCACTCAAGTTTTCCTGCAACATTTTTATATATTTAATGATTTATACAGCCTTTGGGTGGAGAAGCAGAAAATTCTCAGCTTAGTGAAAGAGTTCTTTTTCTTTTGCTTCTTTGTCCTCTCTTTTCTGTCCTGCTTTACTGAGTCTTCTGTAAGGCTGCTTTTTGGATCTTCTCTTCTGTTTAAATACCACCAAGGCCCTCATTCAAAAGAGTTAACAATTTTAGCAGAACTGTCCGATAGACTGACCATTCAAGGAAAAGTTAGTTACAGATAACCTCAAATTATTTTTCTGATAGTATGTTTTATTTCTTAGAACAGAAAAAATCAACTGCAAAATGATGGGTGGCAGTGATACATGGCCTTCTTAGCTTTGGCTAACCAGGAGATTGGAAGACTCCTCCATTGACAACATCTTTCTTTGCACCAGATTACCCTTCCTTTTGTGACATTCTTAGTGCAACTCATTGTATCTTGGAGACAGTAAAATTATATCATTTGCAGTAGTGTCTATTCTATGGCTCTGTATTGCCTATGTTTTGTAGCTTGCATACCTACATACAAGTTTGGAAGGCTGAATAAAGTAATAGATTTGCATTTAATCATGAGTCTTCAACCATCTAACAATTTCCCGCTTTCCATCTCTTTTCCAGGTACATCAGAAACACCAGCAGATATTTATACATCCATAGCAACGAGCTTTTTATATCTGACAGTGGCAGAAAGTACGGCTATGTGGAATTTTAGTACGACGAAACCCGGTAATTAAATTGTGTTTCCTATGAAATAATTTTACTTGATTTTTTTTTTAAATAGAAATAGACTTCTTTATTAACATACCAAAAGGAATTAAAGTAGTGTAAAAATTATTTTAAAAATTGAGCTATTTTAGCTGGAAAAGATACTACTCTAAAGCAGTCATCTCTATGACAAACAAGTTTTACCACTCTGAATTCTGTTACTGTGAATGAGGAGTAAAATCAAAACTTGAGCTGTAATTGCATTTGATCATAATAGCAAAACATAATTAAATGAACCATCATTGTTTTGCCTACTTGCTTTTCTTTTCAGAAAGTGTCAGAAACATTACCAATAAATGTTTTTACTTAAAAACATGATTTTTGTACAAAAATAAAGGAAACATGATTGTTTGAAAGATCCAAAGGAGTATTAATGCCTGACATGGAGGAGCATGTCCCCATGTCACAGACACGCTCAGTAATTGGTATGATGGAGAACTGGGGGACAAGCTGCTCCATGAGGGGGTCAAGTGAGGAGCTGAGGGTGACCCTGCTCAGGCTGTGCTCTCATTACTGATATGCAGTCCTGCTGAGACTGAACATGGGAGGCAGAGTCGGGGACTGGTAACAGAGTCCATTTGTAGCCCCTGCCATGACAAGTGATGAACCAGGTCTAGGATCCCTCCAGGAGCAAGCTGGGGGCAAAAGGAGAAGAGGTGAAGAGAGGAGCTACAGTGTAGGGCCAAGAGGTCCATTCAGGGGACAGGAACAGGGCTGGAAACAGACTCTTGCAGTGTTCGTGGGGTAGGGTGGAGGGAGGTTTCAGGTGGGGCTATGGAGGGCTGAGAAGATTTGTTAGTGCACTCAAGGCCCTGAGAACTTTGATTGGTGCACATCTGTCAACATCAGAGTGCAGAATCAGTCCTATCATCCTTTCAGTTATAAATATAGTAAAAATGCTGTTGGTGTGGAAAGTGTTTTTTCCTCAAATCCATGGAGCTTTTCATTGGAACACTATAAAACAATAACTAAGAGATGTTTAAAGTCAGGGCACATTGGCTATGTTTTTTGTTCTCAATTTCCTTCCTAGCTAATGGATATGTATTCAATTAAAGATAAACTACCAGAAAAAAAAAAAAAAAGCCAACAGCATAGTGTTTCAGTTTCCAATGAACCTTTTAAAATTACTATAATAATAATCTCATGTACTTAAGATAATTTGCTTTTTAAAAGAATTAATAAAGGGAATTGCTTAGTGCAGTGGCTTGGCTGTTTTTGCTCTGAAAAAACAGAGCTTCTACCAGATGCCTTATTGTTTCATAAACATAAAAGACTGACTCCAGTTTGCTGCTCCATTTACACTAAAGGACCAGTTTTCAGGCCTGACCATATAAGTTACCTTTTTACTGCTGTAAGTAAATAACTAAATTAATGCTTAAAATGGTATTTAGATGACTAAATAAGGATTTATGCCCAACATTTTTATACTTAACTGCCTAAAATTAGGGAGGGTAAATAAATCCCTAGTTAAGAGACAGTTACGCAAGCAAAAAGTGGATTGATCTTCAAAGCTGGAAAAAAACTAGTGAGTATCCCTGAAATGGTTCAGATATACATGCACTTTGCAGGATTAGGCTTTCAGAAAAAAAAATTTCTACTGCCTGCATTTGGCTCCTAATCTTATCTTCTCTCAATCATTTTTTTAAAACTAGCACAAAAAAATATAAATGCTGAAATAAGGAAATAATATGTGGTTGATATAATGCAATTATTTTAATTATTTTCTCATGACATGGAAAAGATACATGTGGGTGAGATTAATTTAACTCAAACCTAGGTATCAATAAAGTAAGCGCCTTCATTTGGAATTAGTTGTCTAGTTTCCCATTACAGATAATAGAGGTCTGGTCAATATGTTCACTGGAGTTTAGGATTGAGTCTATTGACCAGATATAGAGTTTTAACTTAGAATGATATGAATTATACTTTAGCTTCCACACTGATCAGCTCTTTGCCAGCAATGAGGCATCTCAGGTGATTTTAACATTGCAGTCACCAACATCTAGTCAGATTAACTCAATCAAATCATAATATTCAAAATTTAATGAAGTTATTCCTCAGTGACAGTAGTATGAGAAAAGATGTTATAGTTCCTTGTCAATCTATAATGTAATACTAGGACTTTCCCCTTTATTTTATAACAGCTTCTTCAAAATTAGCTGAAATGAAGTCCTTAAAGAAATCGACATATGAATTTCACTTTTGATTTTTTTTTACCCAAGTGTACTCTCAACAATCATTTGACTGTAAAACAAACATCAAAAAAATCAATATTATTTTGTTAGATGTTTTTTTCATTCTTTAACCTCTTTGTGATATGGTCAGCGTAGTAGATAGACATAATTTTCTATTCATTTCTGCACAGTTGTTTAATTGTTAGATCTTGCCATGGCAGGCATTCACGACTAAATTCAGCCATGAAAATTGCATTTATTTGTCCTGTATCCAATACTATAATAGTAAAATGGTGTGTTGTATGGCAATGATGAGTGATATCTATGAGGAGAGGAAAGCTAACAGTCATTTTTGCCTTGGCATTTTATTTGCAGAGAGAACAGGTGATCTCTGGAGAGCATTTATGCCATCTGGTTAGATGACTTCATCTTATGTAAATAAATGTTTTTTCCATGATTTAGTCTTCATTCTAGGATTATCACCTTTGTCTTATGGTTGGGCTGTACATGTTGTCATGTTGATGTACTGCATACTATTTTTTTTTTTAAATAAAATGTCATTATTTCTTTACACATCACAAGACATGGGGCAGAGGCATACTTCCAGTTCCTAATCTCCATGATAAGCTCACAGCTTCCTTTGCTGCTGGCTACCATGGCAATATTCCAATAAGACAAATGCTGGTAATTAAGATTTTCTGCTTCAAGAAATACATTTTGTTCACTACTAGTCAAAGAGCTTTCTGAAGGCAATGTTAAGAAGAAAGGCACTGTGAAGACGCTTGTTAACAAGCCCAGGTCACCTCTTCTTGAATGGAAAGATGTTTATGATGTTCTATGTTAACAACTCTTGCTGGAAGGAAGTGTTTTCTCACAATGAGATTTGCAGCCTGCTTATGGCAATACATTTAATATTCAGTTTTCAGACAAAGCATTTCCCAGGTTACCAGCCCATGTCATAAGATTGCTAAACACTGAGAAAGAGAACCATACTGAACAATATTATCTGCCAAGAACAGAAAGTAGTTTGTAAGACCTAAAAATCTCAGTGCAGGAGCAAACAGCGAGTGCTCATATAGTATTTTAATTTTAGGTAAGGACAAATCCAAGATGATGTATGAAGAAACTCCTGAAACATGTAGGTGCAAATATTATACAAATTGCACCTCATCGTTTTACTATAAGCTGTCTAAAGGAGATACCTTATTCTTTGCAGTCAGAGGATTAAATTGCATAAGAACTACAGCACAATAGAAAGACTTTTACATGGAAGACACCAATACGCTTCTGTCTACATCTGTGAGACAGACTAGATGACTGGGTTCAAATTCATCTGCAATGAGCTTATTACTCCAGGATGATTCAAATTAGAGTTGCTCATGAGAAACATTTTTTTTTTTTTTTGCAGTTCAGTACTGCTTCAATTTGGACATCAGCAGCAATAGGAGATAAATCTGACTGTAGATAGGCCTATTTCTCTTCATGGACTAAGAAAGGAGTCTTGAAGACTGGCTTAGATCTAGATACCTACAAGGTAGATATGGATAAAAGAAGGAACAATAGTACAAATATAAGCAAAAAGACACTTGAAGCAGAGATCCAGGTTTCATTAACCTGTGTAAATGGTACTCTGTGTTTATGATATGTAAACCAGATTGTCATGGTTTAACCCCAGCTGGCAACTAAGCACCACACAGCCGCTCACTCAATTACCCCCGGTGGGATGGGGGAGAGATTTGGAAGAGTAAGAGTGAGAAAACTTGTGAGTTGAGATAAAGACATTTTAATAGCTAAAGCAAAAGCTGTGCATGCAAGAAAAGCAAATCAAGGAATTAATTCATTGCTTCCCATGGGCAGGCAGGCGTTCAGCCATCTCCAGGAAAGCAGGACTCCATTATGTGTAACAGTTACCTGGGAAGACGTACACCATCACTCTGAATGTCCCGCTCTTCCTTCTTCCCCCAGTTTTATATGCTGAGTATATATGTCATATGATGTGGAACATCACCTTGGTCAGTTAGAGTCAGCTGTTCCAGCTGTTTCCCCTCCCAACTTCTTGTGCACAACCAGCCTACTCACTGGTGGAGCGATGTGAGAGGCAGAAAAGGCCTTGACTCTTACCTTACTCTGTGTAAGCACTGCTCAGCAATAACTAAATATCACTGTATTATCAAGACTATTTTCGGCACAAATCCGGAACGTAGCCTCATACTAGCTGCTATGAAGAAAATTAACTTTATCCCAGTCAAAACCAGCACACAAATTTTCCCAATTAAGAAATGCATTAAGAAATAGTGCATAAGAGTTTTTACCTCTGCCACCACTATATAGCAGTTTCCTGCTGATTTTTGAACAAGATTTTTCAAAAGTACATTCTTACTTGTAATTAGTTACTGTAAGTTACTATTTTTAATACATTATTTTCTAGTTTAATGCCTAAAAGCTGAGAGTTTCTCAGCAGTAATAATCTAGTTGAATCTAGATGTGTGGAACTGAAGCCCAGAGCCCACAAGAGATGGGCCCAGTCACTGCTCTTTGTGTTGACAGAAGCTTACAAAGGAATGCAGTACCCTCTAAGCTTCAAAGTTATGCATCATTTCCTTACAGTTATTGAATTTTACTACTATTTAAACTGAAGAGTGGTACAGCTTCAGTGAGAACACAGGAAGTGTCTCTGTTCCAGTTTTGTAAACCGCATGATGGTTACAGTAGATCTTTTCTGAAGTAAATGCTTTAGCTCTGTAGGCTAAAGATGGTCAAGAACCTGGACCATGCTCTTCATGGCCATCTGTGCTAACCTCTAAGCTACTATTGAAAAGGCAGGCAGCAACCCCTCCTCCAGGGACTGTGTTTTTAATGAAAATCATTATGACTGTGATTTATGCTGTCAGAGAGTATTAGATGCACGAAGAATGTGCATATCAGTTCAGCTCCTTTGGGGTCTGAAGCCCAGCAACACCGGTTTTGTGAATCATAAACAGCTTAAGGCTGGATGATGTCCTGAGCTGCTTGATTCAGCCAAGATGACAGAGCCTCTAAGTGTGTACATTGCCAAACTTTGGGCATTAACATTTTTTCTGGTGTAACTTGGGTTGCCTGCAGACTGTTAGGCACCTAAGTAGTTAGTCGGGAGCTGCCGATCAGCTTTTTGGACTCTCATATGTAGATTCTAATTATTTTATATTTTGTAATATAAATTTTTTTTTAATCTCTTCCTGAGCTCTTCAGAAGATACTGAAGAATGGTTTAGTATAAGCCATTCAGTAAAGTGATCTATTATAAAGAAAAAAAAAAAAAGAACAGTAAATATTATATGTAGCGGTTTCACTTTTTTGTTTATCAGTGGTTTAGAGCTGAAAAAAAAAACCCTATGGAGGATTGAGTCGAGTTCTCTGTCTATTGTAGACAACTGTTTCATATAATCTTCTTTGGAAACATATTATGTACTATTATCAAATTAAAATATTTGATCCTGTTTTTTTGAATGTATAAAATTATCTATGGGAGCATAATATGATTTTTAATTTGTGAAGTTGTTTTGAAACCAAGTCATAAGCTCTGCATTGGAAATGTTCACAAACACAAATGCATTTTGAAAATCAGGCGGTAAACTTATTTTAAAAGTTTTTATCACAAGGGGAACCAGACATCTTCTTGAATTTCAAAATCGTGACAGTGTTAGTGTTGTTCAGATAGTTTCAAAGTATCTGACACTCTAAACCAATTCAATTATTCTACTTCTTTTGGATTATGCGTTAAGAATTGCAGTGTAAGTGTTATTGGAAGAAAAGCTCTTAGAATTTAATAAGATGTAATTCAGTGACTCATATCCACTGCTGTTTTGTGCTGATGATGAACAGGAGAACTTATCTTGGCTGAACTGCATGTCCTGAAAGGAAATTATTTGATCTTACCGTCCTTTTCATAGTAAAGAAAAAAAACATCTAATAACATTAGTTAGATTTTTCAGGAATGGGGACTGTTGTTTCTAAATTTATGTACTCTAAGGAAAATTTGATTGCTATTTTTGTCCAGTAGCACAAGATTTCCCAAATAAGGCAAATAATTCCAATACGGGAAAGTAACCAAAGTGAGATGCTGCAACAGAATTTTCTCCTTGCAGATGTTAAACATAAAGTCTGTGCGAACCTACATGCATCAATATTTCTCACAACAGACAAGCTTGGAGTTTAAAATAATTTCATGGGTAGACAAGCTCCCACAAAAGTTTTGAGCTGAATGTCTCTTCATATAGTATCTGAAAAACTTGCCAATGCACAGTGATTGACCAAGGCACAGAAAAAAAGCGAGATGGCAACTTACAGAAAGATCTGTCTATCTACATATTTTTAAAGTCATAATTAATTTGCCAATAAAAGTGAAGTCTAAAAAATTATGCTGTCTCAGATTTCTGACTCTGATCATAAGAGTGTGAGAAAAATAAAGCAAGAATCAATGTTGTAAAATAGCAGTGCAATGCTCTCTGGAGGTTTTAAAATTGAGAACCTTTGGTGAGTTACTCTCTTTTCTGCTATCAGTGCTAGAATATCTACAAACATGGTAGATATTGGTGCAAATTAACCAAGATTGTTTGATCTTATAGATTCATTAGTACTATTTACTACAACACTGATATTATTAACAGTATAATTTTTTAATTTTTTTTTTTTTCCAGTTTGGGCTTGTATTTGTACTTAGCTGAACTTTTGTCCATAAGAACAGTGGTTAGTTGTGGTGCTTCTTAGGAAATATTTATCAACAAATGTAGAATAAAAGGAGATTAAAGACTTGGAATGAATACTGAGGTGGAAAAAATGCTCTAGTATCTTTAACTACAGTAGAGGTAAAGTAAATTGTGGTCTCATAGTGCATAAAGAATTAAAAGGATCTGCATCATTATATTCAGCTTCCTGTAATTTCTGACAACCACAAGACAGAATTTCACTTATATATTTGTCATACTACAGGAGAAAATTCAGCAGATGGGAAGGTTGTTCCGGAATAAATTTATTATTTCCTAAATTTATTGATAGACAGTCTACATACATGGATTCTTACACTCATGTTATCTTCAACTTTAAATAAATTATCTTCATAGGTGTTATTTTATATTTGTATAGATCATGTGTATTCAGATTCTCTCATATCTCTCAGCCTTCAATGGATAAATGAGTCAATACAAATCTTGTGAAGTTCAAGGCGAGGAAAATGTTAAGTTCTGCACCTGGTGACACCAGTTCATGTTGAGAGTGACTGACTGGAAAAAGTCTCTGCGGAAAAGAAAGTGGAGGTCCTGGTGGTCAAGTGGACCAGCAGCCAGCAATGTGCTTTGGCAGCAAAGGCGGCCAACAGCTTCCTGGGATGCATCAGCCAGGATGAAGGAGATGCTGCTTCCTCTCTCCTCAGCATTAGATGTACTAAATTCAGTGGGACTTGTACTGGGCTACCCTAGAGGCAGGACGTATTGGAATGAGTTCAGGAGAGTGACATAAAGATGACTGAGACTGGAGCATCTTTATGTGAGGAAAGGCTGAGAGAGCTGAGACTGTTCAGTCTGGATAGGATAAGGCTCAGGAGGCTTTTATCCATGTGTGTACAAACCTGAGGAGTGGAGCAAAGAAGACAGAGCCAGACTCTTCTCAGTAGTGCCCAGTGGCAATGGGCACAAACTGAAAGACAGAAAATTGCATTTAAGCATAAGAAAAACCTCTTTTACCATGAGAGTGATCAAGTAGTGAAACAGGTTTGCCCAGGGAGGTTGTCGAGTCTCTGTCCTTGGAGGTGTCCAAAACTGGATTGCACATGACCCTGAGCTGACACTGACACTGCTTTGAGCAGAAGGGTTGGATCTGATGCTCTCCAGAGGTGCATGACAGCCTCACTCACTCAGTGACTCCATGCAATCCTGTGACTTCAGCAAGGCAAACTCTTATGCACTATATCTAATTTCTCTAACGTGACCAGGAGGTGTATGCTGGGACTCTATTTCCCTACTCAGGTTGTAAGAAGAATTGGCTGGCACTATTGGATGCTGCCTCTGCCTTTCTCCTCTGTGAAAACCAGGGACTGGTGAGCAGAAGTATGCTGTGTGCCAAGGTTGTACTCTGTCCTGAAATCTGATCAGGGCCTATATTAGAAATGTTAAAGCACTCTTGGGTCATAATAAGATGAACAATTATATAGAGTGAAACTAATTCTTGAGCTAGATCACTATGCTGTCTCCGGCACTCTCCATTAATGGGCGTGTAAGGACAGCAATGAGGCAAGCATAAAGTGGTACTTCCTTAGATATTCTGCTACTTTTCATAGTTAGGCAACTCAGGGACTCCCTGAACTAGAATTGACCAGCCTAGAATTGCCAACCTAGAATTGCCAGCGCGACCTGCTGGCAACACTTCTTTTGATGTAGCCCATGTACGCTTGCAGCACAGAAACAAATTGCATCCTAGGCTGCATGAAAAGAAGCGTGGCCAGCAAGTCGAAGGAGGTGATTCTTCCCCTCTACTCTGCTCTGGTGAGAACCCACCTGGAATACTGCATCCAACTCTGGAGCCTCCAACATAAGAAGAACGTGGACCTGTTGGAGAGGGTCCAGAGGAGGGCCGCAAAGATGATCAGAGGGCTGGACCACTATGAGGACAGGCTGAGACAGTTGGAGCTGTTCAACCCGGAGAAGAGAAGGCTCCAGGGAGAACTTATAGCAATCTTCCAGTGCCTAAAGCAGCCTGGAAAGAAAAGTAAGGGAGAAACTCTTCAGCAGGGCCTGTTGTAAAAGGATGAGAGGTAATGATTTTAAAATGGAAGGAGGTAGAATCAGATTAGACATCAGGAAAAAAATCTTATACAATGAGGGTGCTGGAACACTGGAACAAGTTGCCCACAGAGGTGGTAGATGCCCCATCCCTGGAAACATTCTAGGTCAAGTTGGATGAGGCTCTGAGCAACCTGATCGAGTTGGAGATGTCCCTTCTCCTTGCAGGGGTGTTGGACTAGATGACCTTTAAAGGTCCTTTCCAAATCAAACTATTCTATGATTTTATGATTGCTGGCTCATGTTGAGCTTTTCATCCACCAGCACTCCCAAGTTCCTCTCCTCAGGGAGACTCTCAATCCATTCTCTGCCCGGCCTGTATTTGTGCCTGGGATTTCCCCAACCCATGTACAGGACTTTGCACTTTGCCTTGTTGAACTTCATGAGGTTTGCACACGCGCACCTCTCCAGCCTGTCAAACTCCCTCTGGATGGTATCCCTTCCCTCCAGTGTGTTGACCGCACCACACAGGTTGGTGTTATCAGCAAACTTGCTGAGAGTGCACTCTCTCCCACTGTCCATGTTGCCAATAAAGATGTTAAACAGGGCCAGTTCCAATACCGACTCCTGAGGAACACCACTCATCACTGTTCTCCACCTGGACATTGAGCAGTTGACTACAAGTCTTTGAGTGTGGCTGTCCAGTCAATTCCTTTACTTTCTCCTTGCACTTGGCCTTAAAAGAAAAAATAAACAAAAAAATCTCTCGTATATCAAAACAAGAAGAACAAAAATATATTTCATTTTAGATAATACATAAGATTTTGTTTACAAAATGATTTTAAATTTTTATAATACAATTTAAATTTAATTAGTTCTTATATTTCATTAAATATTGAATGCTTAATTAGTTTTATTTCATCCTTTTTCATGATTTTCAGATATTGTTAAAATTATTTCTATGAAAATTTTTATTTAAATAAAATGGTATTATTATAATAAAACAATTATAAGAAAAGGTTTTATTATAATGCAAATAAAAATATCACTAATAGTGATATTTTTATTTGTATTATAATACAATATAATAAGCTCTTTATTTGTATTATAATACAATACAATAAGCTCTAATTTTGCCACTGAATAGCAAGGGTAATGGAAACACAAATTCACATTTTATCTCTGATGTAGACATTTTGTGTAGCATTAACTGAGCTACATAATCTCCTAGGCAACATTTCATTTGCAAGAAATGCAGTGAGGATTAATGAGTTGCTATTTGCTAAGGCTATGAGGCTGAAAGTACTTTAAGAGCAGGACCACATTTGAGTTTGAAGAAAATTTTAACCTGTCCTAATTTGCCTAGGACAGCAACTGACCTAAAGATACATTTTGGATTTTGCTTACAAGAAGTATATTCTGCAGTAAACCTGGGAGAGAGTAAAACACTCAGAGGTTTATAATAAGTTGATGAGAACCAAAGCTGAATTCTGCTCAGTTCTCCCCTGTGGACTGTATGACTCCAAATGAATTTCTCAGGCAAAGCATCACAATTTTTAATATGTATTATTTTTCAGTTCAAGATCCACTAACCAGCTACTCTTCTAGTATAATCTAGTTGGAGAAAACATCAAAACCTACATCTTCAGGTCTTGGCACTCCTTTGGGAAAATATCAGCGTTTCCTCCAAAGATTGATTATCCAGAATGAAAGGAGACTTTGTAGAGGTCATTCAAGAGAAATTAAGACCTCACATCAAAGTATTTGCCATATATAGTCTTCTCTCAAATCTTACTTAGTCACAAAGAATAGAAATGTCAAAAATGTTGCTCTCCTTTCAAAATGGACACAACTGGAAATTAGGTGTGCTTTTTTTTTATTTCTTTTTTTTTCCTCTGTCAAAATAGAAGGGAATATAGAGGGGATAAGTTTCCATCTTTTCTACTACTGTTGATGGGGAGACTGAGAGAGCAAAGCAACAGACTTCAAGAATGAAAAGAAGAAAATCTGAACATTACCAGGACATGCACTCTGTATATATTAATAATGAGCAAAGACTGAGAAGTTTGTTCAATGTATGAACAATAATCAAACTGTAAAAGGTCAGAGGATTAAGGGAACCATATTTTCTCTTTATAGTTCCTTCCCATCTAGACAAAAGAGTGCTCCTATGATTTAAGCTTCATATGAGATGAAAGCCCACCTTATTTTGTACTTTCATAAGTCTTTAAATCAGGGTCAGCATAACATTCAAAGTGCTTGGATTTCTACTGCAGTAAAATAGACAACTATTTGCTTTTCTTTCATCAGATCTTTGGATCCCAAATGTTTTAATTCATGGTGCTTTGCTGGAATAATTCTAAACTTTATCATAGTAAGCTCTCCTCTCAACAAACTAAATTCTGAGATAGGGTCTGATCTGGTTTCATTTTAAACTCTATTAATTTTCTTTTAAAGGATGTTTTATGTTAGAAAGTTAAACTTTTATTCATGGTCTGATTTAGCAGTCATACAAAACAGACTGCAGCCATTGAAAGCAAATTAAGCACACTTTATAACATGGACATCTTCTGCAGCAAGTCATTTAGATGGAAAATTTGAGCCAATGTGCACAATATACAATTCAAAGCAGTCACAGAAAAGCCAGTTCTAGTTAAATTTTGACATTTGTTGAAGGATTATCACATTGATTTATTTGTTTACTTGACTTCATTTTTAAAACTGTAAAATTAAATCAAATCAAACAATGGAGAAAAGCGAGGCCAAAGGAGGTTAAGTTGTATTTGTTAACATTTCATCACTATTTATTAACGTACAATATGATTTTCAGACAAATGCAAGATCAGTAAGGAGAAAAAATATGAAATAGTCAGAAGCACTGTACATAGTACTTTCAAGTGTATATCAGTCAATGTAAAAATTATCTGTCTCTATGAAAAACAAGAGTCTGAGCAAGAGTTCTTGAAGTTAGAATAAGTGTTTTTATTGACTACAGGAAGATTTTAAACATGTCCTATATTATTATTTAATTTTTGTGTCCCGATAGTGCCTCAGGGTGCAGTTAGGATCACTGACCTCCATTGTGTTAAATATTTTATGGATAAGACAGAAATACATGATTCCTGCCCTAAGAACATGACAAATCACCTTTCATATTTAGTTAAAATTCTGCATAATTTGCAATGACATTGAATACAACAGGAGATAAATTTAATTTTATCTAAATATTGAATATTCCTCTTCCTTACTCTAACTGAAATAAATGGAGCTGCTGCAAATTTATTGAGGGTGAAGTATAATGAAAAATGGTTATATAAAGAAGAAGCTGCATCTGCTTCTAAGTAAAATGAGACAGGAATAAACATTGACTCCAACAGAAATTCAAAATGTTGCACAGTACTACCCAAATCTAAGCAGAATTAGACAAAGTCTATTGTGCTCTGGGTTTGCAAGGAGTATAATTGATTCTGCAAGAAAGTTAATTTTGGAAGTAAGAATCTTTACAGACATACTATTTCACATGCTAGTGGCCATGTTTTCCTCCTGTGTGCACCAATATAGGGTAAATGCATTGTGGGACTTCAACTGAAGAGAAATAAATGAATCCTGTCTGTGGCACAGTGCTATATCTTTCCTGGTCTGAAAGTTCCCATGCCCGTGTAGCTCACCAGCTACTGAATGATCCTGCATCTTGCACTACATCTTGAAAAGCTAGAGAAAAACTGCAAACACTGTGATGGGAGCTGGCAGAAGCACAGCAAAGAGACAAGGGAGCAATGTCTACAGGAAACCTTGGTGTAAAATGGTATCCAAGAGCAATTGCAAGTGTCTTTTTATCCTCGTACTGCCATCACTTTCCTAGATATGGAAGCCTGAGAAACTTTGAGACCATCAGCCTCTTGAATCACAGCTGCGGTGCATGACACTTTCAATACCATAGAACATGCCAGCGGCAAACACTGCTTTAAAAGCTATTCATGTTAAGACATTTTCTTGCTTGTTGCATGCAAATTTCACATTGCAGAAAGCATGTTGTGGAGCCATTCCTCAGATCTCCAAGGACATCTACTCCTCCTTTCCCTTTTAACACTTGGCAAGCTTGCCTTTATAAATAAGGAGTAAAAGCGAGCTATATCTATAGCGCCCCTGACAAGTAATTTGTTTTTCCCTTTATCAATAATTCTAACTTGAATTTATTTCTCTTTGGAGTTTTACTCTCTTCTGACTAGGTGAATGTAAGTACAGTTTTTTTAACTTGTTTTACAAAATGTAAGAGAAAATAACCAATATGAACAAATGTACATTGAGCTAAAACACCTAAAACTTTTGGCTCAAGCCCAGGAATTTGGCTTAGCACTACTGTAAACTAGAAATATATTGTTGATGTTGGCATACCAAAGGGCATATGACAGGATTTCAGCTCTGTTTAAGAATTCCTTTGGGTATTTCAGTCCCTGAAAATATAGCTGTTAATACTGCAGCTATATTTTCAATCTATGAAACACAAATGTGTTTCATTGTTGTACAGAAAATTGTCTTGGTCTAGGTAAAGCTCATTGTTTAAGTCAAGAAAACAGGACAGAAAAGGAAAAAGACTTCAGTATCTTGGTCTAGGAAGCATATCCTTTTTCTTTTTCATTAGTTTTCAGTCTTAAGACCTTGAATAACCTAAGCCGTGCATATTCTCATTTATACAATACATAGCTACAGACTCTTTCCCCTCTCTGACAGAAGTTGTTCTTCATTTTACATTTCCTGAGAAATAGCACTGTACATTTTTCCATGTCTTCTTAGAAGGATTTACAGTCCATATAAGCAAACATCCACAGAACTGCTATACTCTTCCTCTTCAAATGTCTTTGCAAGATGCCTGTGATACAGCCACAAAACAACTGTCCATTGGTATGCATTCAGTAACAACTCAGCATAAAACTTATTTCAAAGGTCTATTTGTATGAAACTGGTTATCTGTCTTAGCTATCCATTGCCTGTTGTCTAAAGATTAGGTAATTAGTTGTTTTCTGAAAGGGATGTTTTTCTTATGTACAAAAAGCACCAACTTTTCTAGTGCAACAGGATTGTACACAATCAGACTGATATTACTGTTCCATTCCTGATGATAACCATTACGTCAGTGACAATAAGAACTAATTTTAATCAGAAAACTCCAAGTACATATAAAAAAAATATATTTGAAACACATTATTTTTGTTCCGTTAGTTCACACAGGCTTAGCTCAAGACTTCTCAGAAAGACTAACAAATGAAATGCTGCCATACCAAAAATAAGAAAAAAAGAATGAGTCTTAAGAATGAGTAGTTTTTGCTCCAACTGCTCCTACTGCTATGCCTTCTTCTCTTTCCCTCATCTGATACTAACTTTCCCCAAAAATCTATACCCTCTTCACTGCTACAGTATAGGACTTCCTTTGAAATACCATACCGAAGTAGCGCCAGAGCGGACAATGGTCTAGCCCTGGCTTGGAGGACAAATAGGTAAGATTGCTTTATACAGGGTGCTGCTGAGACCTACAGTTAATGTGGAAACAAACTATAGGGCACCAAAATTGATGTGAATTACAAGAGCACCATGTTGGATAACAAGAACTGGTACCTCTATATTGTTTTGAGTTGTACCAGATCACCTTTATGCTCTCCATTAGGTTTAAATTGACAATTAAAAGAATAAATTGTGTATAAATTTACACAGATATGTACGTATATGTATATATAAAAACGTACATATATAGCTGTATGCATATAAACATAAAGGACTGTGAATAACATTTTACGTCCACCATTCCAAGTAAAGATCAGATTCAACCTTTTCCTTGGCTGTTACTGAGATATGAAAATTTTGTCCTGGGAAAAAGAATTGTTCATGGTTTGCAGTAAGATGAAAGTGTCAGTGATGGTGTAGTATGGATGTTCCACACACAAAATATATATACATACATATAAACACCCAGTGTCGTAGGAAGGCTGCTTTTACCAGTTAATTGTGAAAAAAAAAAGACATTTTGTTGAAGTGCTTGATCTTACAGTTAAAAAAATATATCAAACATTTTTTTAATATCACTATCACAATAGTTGCATTTCATGTTCGACAATAGATGACATCAGAGACATATTTCCACTTACATCTATAGTTACAGCTACTTCAGAGAGAAGTAAATTATTCATGTTTCCCTATTTATAGGATAACATTGTATCAAGGTGAATGACCTCAGCAAACGCCTTTATCTCAGCATCAGTACTGCACTAGGATTCTGCATCAATGTGCCCTTGAAGCACAAAGTCTTCATATTTCAGCACAGTTTTCCAAGTGAGAAGCTTTGGTCTTGCACTGATGCAACCTTAAGGCATTACCTCAGGTGAAAAGAGCAGGAAGGGGAATAATTTTCACAGTATATAAATAATAATAGTGATTATTTATAGAAACATTTTGTAAAAAATTTGAATAGAAAATTTTGTTGAATTTCTAAATAGCCTTGTTGGATCAATGGCATTACTTTCCCTTTCTTTCTTCTTTTTGTTACTAATAATGAAATTTATTCCAACTTCAGCATCTGGCTTATTGGCATAGTTAGTTGGAGCATTTTGTTTTTTCCACAGGCTATTCATATATTTCTAACCAGGCCCTGTCATACTTTCCGTTTTGCATTTGAATTCGTTGTGCCAGATCCTCCGACAGCAATGAACACTCAATCCTAAAGCCTGTTGAATTCAGTGGAAAACATACTTCTGACTTCTGTCTTGGGATCAAGGCCTATATACCTTACAAATTGGTCTTGCAGGCAACAGAGCGATCTCTTATTGAATGTAACCATCAGCTGGTGAATAGAAACCCATTTGCCAATTGAATCTAGCAGCTGCACCTCACTATAGAGAGCAAGTAGGTAAAACAGGGCAATTTTAGGAAGTTGAGATGGCTGTAGACGGATCTCCACATATGATATCTATCATCCAAATCTGGTACAGCAATTCCTTGTTCAGTGTGAGAATATGACAGTTTGTAAATTTTTCATAAATTCAGGAATATATTTTCAGTGGACTATACTGCATGAGGTGTTATTTCTTGGATGTGAAAATCTGGGACGTACTGGCTGTCAGTATATCTTTCATATGAATTATAGCTGGCTAGATAACAGGAATGCTGTGTCATGGGAAAAAGAACAAAAGAAAACACAAAACATATGAACCACCAATACCCAGAAACAAACCTTGGATATCACAGAAGATTATATGTTTTTCAATAACATTCCAGAAAACAAACAAGCAAATGAGACTGACTTCTCTGCTTGTCCTTCTTCCCCTCTTCTCAGTCAATACCTCTGTGGTTAGGCCATTTCTCTGGCATACGACAGACACAAGTTCAAGGCTCCTCCAAAAGGAGCACTTCCAACAAAGGTGTCCACATCTGCAGTGTGAAGGGCTGCACAGCTGTGTGCCCCAGAGCCAGTCCAGAGACATGGGGAATAAATCAGCCCCATGTCCCCAGCTGTGTAACATGAGAGGGGTGGGAACACAGCACTGCATCCAGGAGCTTCTTTAGTGCTTCATGGGCCTGCGTGCCAGGGGCAAACGCGGGGCTGACGTGAGCCACCAGTGACAAACAGGGCAGAAGGCTAACGCCCACACCCACGTGAATACATTCATGTTAGCTCTGATCATTAGATTACTGCCTCTTCTAGAGTAATGAGTCTTGTATCTTCTGTTTCTGCTCTAAAGTTTGACTCTGGATCTGTGAAATATTCTAGTGACAGTTTTGTGAAAACAGATATATTACCACTAAAACTTACAGTTGACATGTCATTGCTATTTAATGGAAAGAGATTTTTGTTGAAAATTTCCTTTCTGTTTTCACATCACATGTTTAAACTGATAGAGGAAGCAGTGGGTGTAGTGGGACAGCAATCTCAGCAAATGATCAGAGGAAAATCTGTGAAATAAGTCTTGAGGCAAAGGAAAATCATAAACAAGTAAGGGTTTTTAAAAAATAAGTGGTAGGAAGTCAACGTGACTTCTGCTTCTAAATCTTTTTGTCTGCTTGATATTGCTATCTTAAATCTTTCTTCAGATCAGCTTTCTCTCATCTGAATGTTACCACTACCAATGATGATTTCAGTTCACTAAGAATTATTATTCTGTTGCTAGGTAGTAAATGCAGCAACCTGGATGCTATAAAACAAGTTTATACTAAGTTCCTTAAAGCATTTTCAAACAAGTTAATATTGTCTGCTCACATGACAAGTCCATGATCATTCAATAATAGAACAGCCTGAGAAACTCATCTCCGGACATGGGAAACTGCAATATTTTCTTGCAAAATAGTTACAGGAGAAGAAACATCTGAAACACTAGCAGACTAATTAATTAATTGGCTCATATAGTAGGTGATTCTGAGAGTAAAGTAGATAATATGTAAGAGAAACTTTTGTAAATCAGAGAAGAAATCTGTGGAGATAAGCTCTGCTTACAGGGCTGAGGATTCTAATTCAGGTACTGTACTTGCTTAAAAATATCAGAAGATAATGCTGATTTAGTGTCCCTCTATAGACAGAAAACAACCGCATGGGAGACACATATGATGATTTGATACTTCTCTTTCGTATCCTTTGCCTAGTAATCATATTAATCTTTGCCTAGTAATCATATGGAAACTTGTTCATGACCACTCTGCAGAAATGCCAGTAACTTCACAGGTACAGGGCAGTAAAACGTCACATGCAGCTTCTGAATCTGATCTCTTGACTGCTTTGCTGAGAACTGTGGGAAAATTGCAGTTATTTCTAGTTAGAGTCTTGCAGAGTCCTATGGGAATGCCAAGACTATTTTTGTTTTAATCTTTATTATTATAATATGTAGGATTATGATTTTCCTGGACGAATCTTGGGATAGGGGTTTGTGGTTATTTGCTGGTAAGTGGAATGTCTAAATAAAAGTATTGTGGTTAGACGGAAATAATGGAATATGTGGTTTACCATGTAAGGACGTTTTTCTCTCTCATTTTCAATAGTATTGCAGCTCAATTTCCACTTTCGTGTTTTATTTTTAAAACTGTAATTAATGGAGGGCCTGTTTTATTCTATATTTGAGTTTAGTTACTTCTTTGGTGGGCCCAATCTGATACTTAGACGTCTAAGTACTTGAGAACATCCATTTGCAAATATAATTACTTACTGTATCAAAAGGCAAGTGAAAAGGTGGAGTTCTCTTTGGAAATCAGTCCTTCTGCATTATCTACTGTTCTGGTTTTATTTAGTGAGGCGGGGCTATGGTGGTAGCTTCTGTAAGAAACTGCTAGAAGTTGTTCCCCTTTGTTCAGTGGACTTGGCCGAACCTAGGGCGGATCCGCTGCTGGCCAAGGCCAAGCCAATTGGTAGCAGAATGTTCCGTGATAGCGCCTCTGCAATAATGTATTTAAGAAGGGGAAAACAGAAAAAAAAAAAAAGAAAGAAGAAGATGTGAAGACCCTGAGCGGGAGCACAGAGGGGGAGGCATGAGCCTTGTGGGCCTTGCAGGCCTCACCCTCTGGCCTCCCGCCAAGCAGCCGAATGGGCCTGACTTGGCCCAGCTTGGCCACAAGGAGTGGAGAGGAGGTGTGAAGAGAACCTGAGAGGCATCTGCCTGCCTGTTGTGAAGAATTTGTTGTGAGAGGAACAGCTGCAAGACACTAAGGTCAGTGAAGAAGGAGGGGAAGGAGTAATGCTGCTTCTGGCCAGAATTCCCCTGCAGTGTGTGGGGATGACCATGGTGGAGCAAGTTGTCCCCCTGCAGCCCATGGAGGTCCACAGAGGAGCAGAGATCCACTTGGAGCCTGTGAAGGACCCCACATCTGGGCAGGTGGATGCCTGAAGGAGGCTGTGGCCTGTGGAGGGCCCAGTGGGGAAGCCATTCTAGAGGGACTGCACCCTGTGGAAGAGATGACCCAGGCCGGAGCAGTTTCACAAAAGACTGTGGCGTATGGGTGGGACCCCACACTGGAGCAGGGGAGGAATGTGAGGAGTTCTTCCCCCAGTGACGAAGCAGTGGCACAAAACAACGTGTGATGAACTGACCGTAACTCCCATTCCCTCTTCCTTCCTGAGCCACTTGGGGTGGAGGGGAAGATGGTAGAGATAATGTTAAGCTCGGGAAGAGGGAGGGGTGGGGGGAGGTTATCTTGTTCTCTGTCTCATTATCCTGCTTTTTTCAGTCATAAATAAATAGTTCTCCCCAAGTTGAGTCTGTTTTGCCCGTAACAGTAACTTTAAGGATTTCTCCCTGTCCTTATCTCAAACCTCGAGCCTTTTTCCTTATATTATCTCTCCATATTCTCTCGGATGGTGGGGGAAGTGAGAGAGAGACTGTGTAGTCTGGTCCCGATCGGGGCTAAACTACAACATGTACTTATTTATATAATAGACACAAGAGGAAATTTCACTTTCGGAAAGATAAAGCTGAATTCTTTGAAAATCCCAAAGCACTCTTTCTCTTTCCTCTTTGATGCTGTAAGAAGTAGTGAAAAAAAAATGTTCAGAGTAGGCAATAGTGTAATGCATTTATATATTACAAAAAGTCATTATACACAGCACTACAGAAGACTGTATTTTAGTTCTGGACTTTTTTCTGAATGTTTGTCATGTATCAAATATTCATAGAGAAATTAATAAACAGAAAAATCTTACTAAGTGTTTTTGCAGAACTGGCTGTGGAGAAGGAAGAGATTTTTGTATATATTTCTTTAACTAGTTCATAAAAATGTAATACATAATTATATATATTTATGTAAAGCTTATTTTCAGAATTCAGCAATTGCCTCTGAAATGACTGTCATATATTGAACTTTATCTATTTCTTATTGTATTATGGACCAGCTTTCCTATTTTACATATAATGACTTCCATTTAATCCACTTATTGATAATTTGATCTGCTGTCAAAATATCTTAACTGGATAATGGAAATAATAAATAAGTATATTTAAGCTGTGTTTGCTTTAAGCAAATATTTCTAGAAAATTCAAGAATCCTTAATAGAGGTTTGTTTTTTTTTTTAAAGGATAAATGAGTTGGGGAATAAGAAAAATAGGAAATACTATAACAGACACAAAATAGATGTAACTAATATAAAACAGATGATTATTTAAAACAACATTATTATGCAGAACATGATGATCCTTTGGATAACAAGATCAGGCATTTATTTCAACTTAAGGAACAAAATCAGACTTAATGTAAGTAAGAGAAAGGACATTTTACAGATACTTTATTGTTATAATAATTTGTAGAAATTACTGCTAATGAAACTTAGATAAATATTTCTACATATTAATCTCTACTTATTTTTAGTAGAGAAATTTCATATTCTGGCACATTATTGGGTCATACATACAGAGAACAACAGCAAGTGAATAATGTCTCAGAAATATTTTTATGGAATTAACAGAAGATTAAAGATAAGAAAGGCTATCTGAAAGTTTTCAAAGCAGAGTGCAGCAAAATGTCACGGAGAATTAGACCTCTTGTGTATATTTTGAGCATTCAGGTGACAAATGTGAATCCTACATTTCCTCTAGAGCAAAATTAGGTTCACTTTGTCATCATAGGTTTTGAATATCTGGAGAGGTGGACATTTGCACCACTTACACTTGCATCAGTCTCTGGTATTATGGGCACATAATTCTCTGTGAAGAAATTGGAAAGCACCCAGGAGTATTTCAGAGAATTACCATCCAGTGCTTTCCATGCCGATTACATTTCAAACACAATTATACGATTCACATTCTGGTATTTCAATCTGTCTGTCTGGAGCCAAGAACAATTTTTAATTTGTACTGTCAATGTTATCTTCACAAGATGGAAAAGATAGGATAATCAAATTGTAACCATTGCCAGACTCCTGAAGACTAAATTTTTCACAAGCTATTACTACTTAGTTGACCAACTCAGCCATGGAAGAACAGTTCAGAATTTAACCCCCATTCCCTATCCATTCCTTACTGGAACGCAATTTAAATATAGAAACCAATAAATAAGAATACTTTAAAGTTCCCACCAATATTGTTCTGGCAGTCTTGGCCTTCTATTAAAAAAAAAAAACAAAACAAAAAAAAACCAAGACAAGATATTACCCGGGGTAAGTTTGAATGATAGCAGGGAAAATCTTAAATTCTTTAAAATCTTGCTGGTTTTAGATGTGTTCCTCTTTACTCAGCATCTCACTATAAAGCACACTGAAGCATCACTGCTTGAGGGCTATTGAGGATGCATTATCTTTCTGTCAGAATATATCACTGACTGGGTCATTTTAAGTCCTGAAATGGGTTAAATTGTCACCCTGAAGACAAGAATGAGAATCAATCCATAACTAGGGTGTTAGGGCCCAACAGGAAACATGGGAAGATCTTATTCTGAAGCCTTGTTTTAAGTCCAAGAGAAAATTATTTTGAAGAGTAACTTTCTTCCACTTCTGAGAATGTCTTAATTTTTGACTTACATTACTGTTGTCTGTTTTGATTGAACCAGAATACTGATCAAAGCCAGTGTAAAGGTGAGTTTAGAAAGATTTTGGATCACTGGTCTGGTAGAGAAAGAAAGGAAAACAGGAACTGAGCTAGACCAGGCCATATTCTTCTTTTAGCTACTAGCATTATCTTTGAAACCTTTAACACCTCCCAAGGAATTTTCTTGTCATAGCCAGTTTTTTTCCTCCTATGCAAATCTGAAGTGACAGCATGATGATGGAGGTTTTGGATTATTTCCTTGGGACAGTTATGCTTCTCTCAGGAAAAGAAATGTGTTTTTACTGTATCTGGTTAAGCAGTGAACATACTGCAAGAGATAAAAATCAACATTAAGTAACCAATAATTATTTCTTAGCATGTTAAGAATAAAAGAATTTTTATTTTGACCACAACAGCAGTTCTTCAGTTACGCATATCTCTAAGAAATACCTCATGGAGGCAGAAATAAGACTGGGAACATAAAATAATAGTAGGATAAATATGTGATTACCACAGATTGCTTGGGTATGAAAATTCCTTTTCCCAAACCATCACTGACTTGAAAGATATTATCAGCTAATAATTGTTTGTTTCCCTAGAGCTCTGGTAACTAGTACTGTATGACTTTAAAGGAGCATAAATATCCAAAACAGTTGATAAGTGTTGTTTCTAAGTAAAAAATATATGCTTGTTTTAAAATAGGTACTCTGGGAATACTTTTGTTTGGACAAAAAATAGAACCAAAGGAACTGACAGATATAAGAATAAATCCTCTTTGTGGTTAACTCACATAATATTCAGGTTAGATTTAATGTTAATTTTGAGAATGCAAAGACTTTCAATTTTGTCTTCTCTCTTTCTAGACAACACATTATTGCATGATATGAGGCATCATCTTCAGATTTTTGTATTTTTTTAAGTGTGAGTTCAAGTGCTTTAGTGTGTGATAACATGCAGTTTTAAATTTAGTCTGGATAGCAGCAGAAATGCTAAATTAGGAACAGCTGTTGTATAAGTTTATTTGCTAGGTTTCCTAGGTTTCAGTGCCTAGCAGACAATAATACATACTTTCCAACTTCACTATTCTAGTACACTGATTTTTTTTTTTTGTTCCTTCTTCCTTTTTTTCCTCTTAGCTCTTTTGTTCCCTCCTTGTATCCTTGAGTAGCTCATCATTTGAAATTTCTGAAGTGAAAGATAAAAGGATGGCTACTTTTCTTGCACATCTGCTGAAACTAATAAACTCTCATTTCCAGCCCAGGCTTTCTCCTTTTGGTGGCCTGACTCTTTCAGTATGGACTTCCTTGAATAATTACCTAAGGATTGCATACTGCACAGAAATGCACTGGACGCACTGGGTGTAATTTGATCGAGTTCAATTAAATCAGCTATTAGAATCATAACTGCTTCCAAAACCACTTGCTGCACTTTTGGGCTCAGCTCGGCTGCCTGCTTCCAAGCTTAATACATTCTCATTGTCACTAGCTTCCTACCCCTTTTTGCTAACAGAGCATATATGAAAGATACATAAGTAAGAGCCTTCGAGGACAGGGATGGTAGGAAGAAAGGAGGTCCATAAGTTCCTCCACCTGTGTGGAACTCTGCACGTGGTTCCTTCTCCTCTCCTCCTGATCAAGTACATAGAAAACCATTATAAAGCAAAATCTTGCTTCTGGCATTGTGTTAAAAATATGTATTGCAATTAGACATCAGTGAGTAAAACACTGATCTAAGTAGGATGAAGTTGGCTTCACATCTTACATAGTTTGCATTGTCCGTTGGGATCATTGGACATCCTTGCCTAGTATATCTATTAAGTTTGGCATGAACAACTTCAGACATGGCAACATCTTTACCATATTCCTTTTAGGACTTAGGTTGCACCAGTGCACACAATGCACAAAAGTGCTTTGCTACCTTAGGGCCAAGGAGGACAACTGAGAGAGGCAGTTAAAACACTTACATTAGAGGTAAATGTTTTACTATTTTCGTATGAAGGGGACTGTGCCAAAGGTTATCCAACAAATTACTGTTATTCTATTGAGTGTATACTGGTCCCTGTGGCTTTTTTATCCCCGTGTGCTGGATTTCACACATCCCCTTGCGAAACTTTATGAAATTCCTCTCTGTCCGTTTCTCCAACCTATCTAGCAGGTTGCTACTCTATATGGCAGCATAACACGCTGGTATGCCAGCCAGTTCTCTCAGTTCCGTATTAGCTGCGAAATTGCTGAGGGTGCACTCCATCCCCTCGTCCAGGTCATTAAACTATAAACAGCATTGGCTCTGGCATTGACCCCTGGTATACCAGCATTGACTGGCCTCCAGTTGAACCCTTCATCACTTGTCACAAACCTCTAGACCTGGCTGTTCAGTCAGTTTTCAATGCATCTCACTGTCTACCTATCTAAACCATGCTTTGTCAGCTTCTCTATCAGGATGCTATGAGTATGTTAAAAGCTGCTTTGCTTGACTGAGGCTAGTCAAGCATAATTTCTCCTTCATAAATCCATTCTGACTACTCCTGATCACCTTGTCCTTCGCATGTTTGGAAATATATTGGAAATATATTCCAGGTGGATTTGCACCATCACATTCCCAGGAACTGAGGTTAAGCAAATTGGCCTGGAACACTCTTCTCTCCAGGGCCTTATCGCATGGGATTCTTCCAAGCAGATCTCTGAAAAGTCTGAAGTCTGCTCTCCTGAAATCCAGGCTATTGTCCTTTTTGCCTTCCTCCCTGGATGGGGATCCTGAACTCTCCTGGTTACCACAGTCAAGGCTGCCCTGACTTTCACATCCTTGCATAGTCCTTTCTTGTTCATAACTATCAGGTCCAGCAGAAAACCTTTCTTTGCTGGTTTTTCAGCTACCTGGACCAGGAAGTTGTCTTCAATACTCTCTAAAAATCTTCCTGATTACCTGAGTCCTGCTGTACTGTCCATCTAGCAGATGTCAGGGTTGTTAAAGTCCCCCATAAAGACCAGGACCTGTGGATGTAAGGCTTTTTCCAGTTGTTTGAAGAAGGCCATATGTACTTCTTCCTGATCAGGAGGTCTATAGCAGATACTCACTACAACAGCATCCATGTTGGTCTGCCCACTAGTCTTTACTCATAAGTTCTTGACTGACTCCTGGAGGCATCATGGAGGCAGACCTCCATGCATTCCAGCTGTTCCGCATAAAGAGCAACTCCCCCTCCTTGCCTTCCCAGTCTCTCCTACTAAAAAGCCTTTATCTCTTTGTTGAAGCACTAAGTCATGTGCACCTTTCCACATCTTCGTGTAGTCTCAATACAGCTGTAATGGCAGATCTGTAAAAAAAAAAGGAAGATTGGAGCTTGTTGCTTTAACGACAAGAAAGAAAAACAACCTGGCTTAAGGCAATCTTTTGCTTTACTTATTTATGTGATCAAAATAAGATTTCAGAAATGGAAACACCTAGTGCCTGTTTTGTATCAGTATGACAGGTTTAAAATGTAGGGAGTGCAAGACTGTGGCTCAAAACTGACTGGCTGATTAAATTTGATAGCCTTGTAATAGAATTTTATAAGACTTCGCAGAGGTGTGTAGTATAGAAATGTGACTGTATACTGAATAAGCTCTTATGCCCCGTTTTTAATACCAATACTGTGCAAACCAGGCTCTGAAATGTATTCCTTAACTAAAAGATTTGCTGTATTTAATTTATGTGGTGGGACAAGCATGTGGGAAATATCAAACATTTCAGTTATTTGAATCAAAT
Organism: Ardeotis arabs; assembly: GCA_011801015.1. NCBI lineage: Eukaryota > Metazoa > Chordata > Aves > Otidiformes > Otididae > Ardeotis > Ardeotis arabs. The sequence continues at coordinate 49,944 of JAAGAY010010956.1, read as the reverse complement.
TAACTAGTAAAATGTACACTTTACAGACTGTACAGATGCTTGTATCTTATCTTTTGAAAATAACTTAGAAGAGATGTAGCTGAACTGCTTCCTGCTTTCTTCTTTTTATCACCAGTACTGTCTTACTCCAGTATTGCCAAAACATAAATCAAATTCACCTTTATCAATCAAAGTTCATTTAAAGGATGTTTCAGCTACAGAGATAAAAGACCAAACAGGCTAATACAATCACTTCTGAAAGTGAAACATGAGATTTACAAAATTATTTTCTGTAGTTATAAGACAATTCTTTTTTTTTCCTGTTTCAGACCTAATATTTCTCTCCATTTCAAACAGATTTTGCTACAGAGGACCACTGAAATAAAAAGAACTTGATTTTTGATAACACAATGGTTTCTATAGCAACACATTAATGTGATGAACACACGGTATTCAGGGACAAAGAGATACTTCAACTGACTCAAAATTTTAAAATGTAAAGCAAAATGCAAAATATTGTAATAAAGAAACAATTCTAAATTAATGTATGCCGTGGTGTGTTTTGCAATACTAGAAAATTTAAGATACAACTAAAGAAACAGTAATAGTAAGCAAAACTGAAATCTTTTCTATTTAGATAGATATATCCACAAATGAAATATTTTAGAAAAGTACTTGCATGTAGGAATTAATCTTTATCAAAACTACTGGTAGGAGCAGTGTATTCCACAAAGAACAGAATGGTACATATTGAAGGATCTAGCAGATACAAATTGATTGATCTGAACACTTTTCTTTACAAAAATTTATATAGATGTATTTTATAAATGCACACATACAGGTCAACATCTTTCTTACTGGAACAGCTAATACAAAATAGGATATAGTAACTCAACACTTTTTCCTTCACTTGAGTTTTTATGAACTTCCACTGTGCTATACATATTCAGCCAAATTTGAAGACAATGACAAAATTCCATTCACAACAATGGGAGAAATAATCAAGTGGGAGGACCCAGATTTAGATATTCCCAGGGAATCTAGAGTTGGTATGTATCATACAGAATTAAAATGTTCTACAGCAAATGTTCTTTTTGTGTACAGAAAGTCTTCTGTAATTCTACATGATCAAGTGGTTTCCATTGTTTGGTTTCAGACTCATGTCATAGGGAAAAAATGCTGGAGACTGGAAATGGGAGCCATTACTCACAAATAACATATTGGTAGAAGCTCAAGGATATTTCTAAAGCTCTGATCTCCTCTACTTTTTGTTAAAAGCCAGAGAGAAAAGCAACCCATTATCATCCCTGGCAAAATAGACTTGAACTGGGGACAGTTGATGTTTTGAAAAGTAATGAAAATTAATTGACAATTAAAATAGAGCTACATGATGAAAAATAAAGACAAATTAAAATAACATCTTACCCCTGTCCCCACTTTTTTTCTCAGGCTGCACATCACTCCTTCACTCCCAACTCATCTACATCATCCCCCAGACCCTAAGCAGCATAGAGGGGATGGGGATGCAGTCAGTTCATAACTGTTCCTCTCTGCTGCTCCTTCTTCTTCACGCTTTTCCCTGCTCCAGTGTGAGTCTTTTCCATGGGTTGCAGTCCTTCAGAATAAACTTGCTCCAGGGTGGGCTCTCCATTGGCTGCAGTTCTGGTCAGGAAATATCTAACTGCTCTGGCATGGGGACCTCCACAGGCTGCAGGGTGGATACCTGGTCCACCATGGGCTTCTCTGCTCCAGCACCGGGAGCACCTCCTCCCTCTTCTTCTTTTCTGACCTTGATGTTTTCACTGTTCTGTCTCATTTGTTTTCCTCTCAGCTCTCTAGTGTTTTGGCCTTTACTTAAAGGAGATGGATATCCAATATACACATGCACAAAAAAGTTGCTAAAAAGACTTTAAACTTTCACTGTAATTTCACACTTGCACTTGAAAGGCTTCAATAATATGTCAAACATTGAACAGCTGACAATAAGACTGAAAGATTCTGAGTTTGATATAGCCATGTTATTTAATGAGACTGAGAAAGCAGGACATCAATCCACAGCAGTGAATCTGAGCCTCATACTGTGCTTATTACAAAGGCTGTCCCAAGCCTGTGACTGCTGAGCTGTTGGGGTAAGGAAACAAAGACCCTGATGGTCCCAATTGTAAATACCGTTCCCTTCTGTGCCCTTGGCTTCAAATCCTGGTGTGCTTTAGCCATGTTACCTAATGATCTGTGCAGGCTTAAGAAAGATTTTGGCTATTCCTTACCAGGAATAAAATTATAAATAAGTTTTTTAGGCCATCTGAAAACACTTTTAAAAGTGCAGCTCCCAAGCTTTCACAAATATATATTTTCAAAGGGGCGTGTGCATGGGGGAAACTATTTAAGCAGTGGCTTTGATTATTACTTATATTTTTGTATTCCCCTGCCCCCCCCCAACCCCTGCAAATCTGTTTCCCAGCTACCTTAAGCTAAATTTCATGAGTCTCAAAATAATTAACTACTCCAATCTATACCCCATTACCCCATTATAGCTTCTCCCTGTGGTGTGGGAGGACTCCGGGAGAACAGCATTCACAACGATGGTATTAGGAAAAGGTGCAGTTCTCCCTTTTCCAGGACATAAAGGTCACAGCTAAGTACTACAAGACATACTTTCAGCCTGTCACTAGTCTATTGCTACTGCTTTCCTGAGATTGCAGATAGAGTGGTAGCAATGTGTAATTACTTATCAGAGGAGAAACAGCAGAAGGGTAAGGAGAAAAATCATACATATATAAAATAAATCAAATGTAAAACTTGTTCTGACAATTCCATTGCCTTCTCGTATGTTCCACTGACTTCAAAGTCATTTACTAAATCATTTTCTAAGTTTAGGTTTTCACAAAGATTTTATTAGGAAGGCTTGGAGAGTTTCTGAATGTGACTGACAGGGTAGAGTAAGAAAGGAAGGAAAACATGGGAAAAAAATTGCTTCAGGAATGAAACTTAGAGTAGAGCATGGTGTTTAACATGGTTTTATAGTGTACAACATAAACAACAATTGTTTTCATGGTAAATGTCGTATCTGTACTCCATTAAACCATTTAACATTCTTTCGTTCTTTCTGTCTTTCCTTTTCCATCTTTCCTCTTCTTTCTTCATTTCTTTCCTCCTTCCTTTGTTTTGAAAGTACTGGATGGAAATCCTGAAAAAAAAAGCATCCTGAGTTTATCACATCAATCAGGATAAATTTCTGTATAAAACCCAAGTAAACATGAAAAAAAAAAAGAAAATATGCAATTAATGTCTGTGTTGGGTTTGTGTAGTGGGGGAGGGCTACAATGACAGCTTCTGTTAGAAGCTACTAGAAGTTTCCCCTCTGTCTGGTGGACCCAGCTGTCTCCAGAGCCAATTTGTGGCTGGCCAGGGTCGAGCCAATTGGCAACGGTGACAATGGCTCTGTGATAATCCACTCCATGGAAAAATGACCTGCACCGGAGCAGCTCATGAAGGACTGTAGCCTGTGGGAGGGACCCCACACTGGAGCAGGGGAGGAATGTGAGGAGTTCTTTCCCTGAGGAGGAAGAAACAGCAGAAACAATGTGATGAATTGACTGCAACCCCCATTTCCTATTCCACCTGTGCCACTCGGTGAGAGGAGGTGGAGATAGTCAGGAGTGAAGTTAACCTCAGGAAGAGGGGAGGGGTAGGGGGAAGGTGTTCCTAAGATCTGGGTATTTTTCTCTCTTCTTGTACTACTTCAGTTTTATTGTTAACAAATTGAAGTAGTTTTCCCCAAGTCGAGTCTGTTTTGCTCATAAGGGTAACTTGAATATTTCCCTATCCTATTTCAAACCTCAAGCCTTTTGTTATATTATCTCTCCCCCATTGCCTTGGAGGGTGGGAAGGATGACTTCTTAGGGCTTAGTCCAGAACAGGACTAAACTATGACAATGTCTTAACAAAATTCATCCTGGGACCTTCTAGTCAAGCTAGTTTCTTTTGACTCATCTCTAATTGCTGGGGCTACTTCTTCCTTGGGAAAAGTGAAATCCATTCCTAACAACATTATAGTCCTCTGTGAAATCTTTCTTAATCTCATTTCCCTCTTGCACTATGCAGAGAATACTCAAATGCCAGCAGCAAGCTTGGCACCACATACCTGAAGAGAAAGTATACACTGAATGAGGAAGTATATTGCCAGCTGAGATTTCCACCAGTGAGAAAGCAGAAGAGCTATCACTGCACAGTTGACACTGGAGGTTTAAACCAATCTATTGATCATTAAAGTAACTTTACCACTACATTTCACATCAATTTTCAGCAAAGCATTTCATGAGGATCTACTATGCTAGCCAAGAGCACCCAAGAATGTGTTGTGCATATACATGAACACGTATACATTCATTATACAAAAATATAATAATTAGAGATGCAATATATTCTTTATAAATATCTTATATCAGTATCTAATATAAACACATTTTTTAAATATTTATTAATGTTACATATCCATAGATGCACTTCTAGAGAAAACAGAAATGTTTTCTGAAAAGTATGGACTTGGTGAGTATTCTCTGGAGCTTGGCACAAGTTGGATTTGCAGCAACTGTGAGTCAGTTCTATTCCTCTGATGTATTTTACTCTCTTTAATGTATATCTCCTTAGCTAAGAAACTATTTTTTTTCCTGAATATTGCTATTCTTTGTTACCATGGACCGCATGGTGACATTTCTTCAGATAGTCCCTGGGTTTTTTTTGTGGGTGCATTCAGGTCAGTGACTGTTACTTGTGTTTATGATTTTGTTTGTGAGTAAAAAGACCAGACTTTTAAAAATATTTCCCATTAACTTCCTGCCCTCATCTCTATTTCAAAAGAAATTGTGCTTTTAAAAATCCAAGATCTGATAAAAACTCGTGAAGAACTTGTTCTTACAGATACCATGTATTTGATATCCTCTTTTTTATTCTGATGTAAGGAGATAATCTTATGAGAAGAAAATTGGGACCACCATGCAGCTCTCTATGTAGACTAAAAAAAAAAAAAAATAATTCCTTCTTTCCCTGTGTAAGCCTATAATGCATCAACATCTTGAATAGCAAATGTAATTCTGATTATCCCATCTCCCAAGGTCACTCAAGGACAGAGAGACAATGGAACTGTAAAAGGCAAAGAGAAGAGTAAGATAGATAATTGGAAGAATAGGATAAGTAAAGATTAAGTTAAGATTAAATGGAGTAGCCTGAAAAAAATAGATGAGTAAAAAAAAAGAGATGTAATGCCAGCCTGCAAAATCAAGAAAGTAACAGAGAATTTGAATCAGGAACAATCAGTATTTCTTCAAATGCGAGAACCAGTGCACATTCAATGAAATGAGAAAAAAAATAAAGTAAAAAGAGTATTTTTTTTTTCCACATAACCTGTGTTTCTGATGCTTAAAGTATCTTAAGTCTCAAAAATAAAAATGAAATTAAAAGAGAATGGGGGAAAAGTGCATCAAGATTATTAAGCATGATGATTACTTATTGCAAGTGGTTAAAGGATACAGTAGGACATGGATCACTTTATATTTCTCCTCTTACACTTTTTAATATGTACATCTGCTGGTGCTCTTGGAGAAAGGAGACAAGGCCTGACTTCTAGTGCCATCCCTTCACATTCTTACAGAGAACTATCACAGATTGTTTTCATTAACTGGAAAGGTGTTGATCAATGATGTAATCAGAAGACTTTAAATGCTCTGTAAGCATATTTTAATAATGTGGGAACTTAAGCAAAAGCTCAGATTGAACTTCAGTAATTCTGAAATTATTTGCTTCATTAGCAGATGCTGTTCTGAAGTATTATAAGTATGTCTGTGTTTAAAAAAAAATCAGTGATATTTAGGAAAATGAAAGGAAAACTAGAGAAAAAAAAAATCACCACAATTTTTTTTTGGTGGGGTACTGTTGACTCGAGCTTCCTTTTCTGCAAAACACAAAGTAAAATAACCAGTAACTACTGGTGAATCACTGGGAGAGCTGGACTTTCTGACAGTAGACCTCTAGTCATGGTTTACTCTTTTCCTGGACTTTCCTGAACAGTATGCTACTTCTTTCATTGATGCTTATGTGTCCAAGCTTCAGATACTGACAGTTTTAACAAGCTGCTATGATTTTCCTGAGGCATGCAAACAAGAGCAGGCAAAAAGTGTTTTTTAACAGTTTATATCCCAGCAAAAGTCATACAAGTGGGTGACAATATAAACAATGATATTTACTTTCTCTAAATTTCCATTGGTGCTACAGATTTTATTTGACATACTTTCTGTCACATCAGTGTCTAAACCCTTTAATATGATATGCAATGTTTTATAATTTGTTCACTCTAAGGGTTATAGAGTAGGACTTGGAATCAGGTCTCCAATGCTTGTGGCAGCTCACTCTTTGTTTTCCCTACTACTCCTTTTTCCCAATAATTCCTCCTGACTAATGACAGAGTCAAGATAATTGGATTGGTGGACATTAGATCTGATACTATAGCTACTGTAGCTCTATTTGTGCTAGGCTGAGCAAACGAGAATTCCAGACAGTGACAGTGATGTAATTTGTCACTTCCAGTTAAGAAAATCACAGGCAGGATGTTTCAGTTTACCACTGTTTTTCTTTCATTCTCAGCTGAAAGACTGTGATAGAGAGAGAGCTATCTGAGACAGGCCATGGTCTAAGATAAACTCTTTATGCTTCCTACTAGGCCTGCTTGCACAAAAACATATCCACTTCTCTTCTAATTCAAACATAAATAAACTAAAAGTATGTGTGATTGCAATTTGACGTTAGACTGTAGGAGAGGAACAACGAAGATTCACATGGCTAGTAGCAATTGTGGCTACCCAATGTGAGGTTAGTCCAGTGGCTGACAATGCTTCTTTAAGACAAATGCCCATATCCTAATTTAAAGACTGTTCTGGTCGAGGCTAAAACTCATACCTGGATGACTGTGAGTCTACTTAAGCTACTTTTCCTTACAGTGTTTAATACTACCAGATCTAATACTTCTTGTTCTGAGTCCTAACTGGCAAGTCAGTGTTTTTCACAGCCAGGTGTGCCTTCTCCTTGGTGAAGCAATTTTTCTCTACAGCTTAGCATATTGAGCAAATAAAGAGTACCTCTGATCATCCAGAAAAGGTATGCAACTCTGTCTTAGAGGAAAGGGCAAAGTCACTGGAGAAATGCTTTTGACCTTGAATCAGAACAGTATAAGGGCTTGATGGAGTTATATTTCTAGAGTTCAAATTATAGAGTCAGATTACTGCATGTGAAATTGCTAATGTTTGAGGCTGACTTAGAGACAAGATGTCTGCTTAAGTAAAGTCCATGCACCTCATGGAACAAAAGCTATTATAAGGATTATATCTATGAACATTACATCATTCTATGCTCAGAAGTCTTATCACAATCGTCATTGAACACACTTTGAACAAAATGTTTTAGAAACATTTAAGCTATAAAAGAATGATTGCAACATTTCAAGTGTCACCTCATTTTTATGTAGATCCACAAAAGTAAAATATGGCAATTAAGCTGCAACTTACTATCATCCCAGCCCTCGTACTGCATTAGCCTATCTAGAGGAAGACCCTGACCTCAAGGTAGTACATGTAAGTTTTGTCATTGACTTAAATTTGTACAAGGATCTACTCAGGCTGTGTTCTGAAAAAATTACAATTGCAGAACACAAGGAAAATACTCTTCAGAAGGAAGGCAGCACTTAACAACACCGGTAGCAATCTGAAACTGATGAATAGGTCAGCTGCCCTCATTCAGGCTAGGCAGAAGGGCCAATGGTTTGCTTTGTAATGTCATCATATTTCAAAAGAGGAAACTGTTGTCTTCAAAAACAAACCATCAGTTCAAGGTTAGAGTCAGAAAGAAAGATAATTTTCCCTAACTGGAATTACCAGTACAAGGTTATTCTTCACAGCTCTTTTTCATTGAGAGAAAGAAAGGAAAAATGAAAGTGTACAGAAAGAAAGGATAGGAACAAAAAGTGATTCCAAGCAGAGACTTCTTCAGAGTAACAGGAAGGCTGTAAAGCAGATGGGAAGCTGTGAGCCAGGAAGCTGCGTTCAGCACTGTACCATTCCCTCTTATAATTATCTGTCCTTTTACCACATAAGGCAGTGAAGACCCTAGGTACTGATTACATGAACCTGTATGCTTGTATTTAGATTTTGGTACTTAGACTAGCTTTCTGGTACCTCCTCTAAACACTTTCTGTGTTTCTCCTATCATGTTTCTGACAGCATGTTCTTGCTGCTTTCTGTTTTATCTAATGGTGGCCAAGTAATGAGGAGCAGAGCTTATTGGTTCCCACTCAAAGCATGACCTCTGCCATGATTGCCATATGTTAGACCATTCATTCTTTAAAGAACTGGTTGATTCTTTGGTAGCTTGTTCACTTCCTGATCTTTTACTAATTATTTGCTTTACTACTATTAATAAAGTGCTTGTATCCATCTTGTACTTTCCCTTTTTTTTTTGTTTTGAGTTGCTCCTCTTATTGCGTGTGTATATATATACACATTCCTTTTTTGACTGTCCTATCTCAGATCAGTAACTTGCTGAGACACTTTCTAAGTCTTGGTTCTGCTTCTACCCTCATTCAACTGTCTCTCTAGTCTCTTTGCAATCTTGATTCTGTAAAACCTTCATACAACTTGTGCTCTATATGATTTAGACTTTCCACATGTGCACAGTTATTACTGTACTCAGTCCTGGCCCACAAGTTCTGTTTACCCTTTGATACAGAGAGTTACTTGCCACTCTCTAATTTGGTTGTATGCCTCCACTGTGCCACAGTAAACTCTGTTGATCACAGGACATATTATTATGCTGGATGGTTCAGTATGACAGCATACGTGTTCAAAAAAAGTGAATACTCAACCTGCATGAAACAGATGTTATGTCCCAGATCATAGCTAATGGAGAGATAAACTATGGATTCATTTCAATGTTCGCTTCAATGGCTTTTGTCTTTAGCAGATCCTTCATAATAATCTTTGTAAGAATTCCTTCAGAATTAATATATCTCTGCATTTTAGTAGTCTTACAAACTACAAGGAGGCTTTTATTTCCAATTTTTTTTTTTTTTTATGTCTTGTTCTCCTTGTAGTGTGCTTTTATATTGTGCTGAAATGGTGGGCAGAAGCAGAGTGACTGTGTCCATCTTTCAAACAATTCCCTTCTCCAACTTGTGATTGTGTGCATCTAACCTATATTTTGGTCTTCAAAAAAACAAAACAACCAGATACATAAATATAATATTAGGCACCTTAAATTAAATTTTTCAACTACTGTATAAACATTGGATACTACCAGTAGTTCTGATCCAAGATTCTTGCTCTGCTGCAGAATATATACCAGAGTCTAGCATGCATACTGTACTTGGCATTGATTATTCCTTCAGCTCTTTAATGTTTGTTAATGTCTCTTGACTGAATTATTAATGGCAATGAGTTTGCTTCAGTATGAAGACTAAACTGTTTATGATTTATTTCCTTTATACTCACTCAGCCTTAAGTTTCTGTCTGCTTTAACATCATATTATCAACAGCTCAGAGTGTACATACAAAAAATACAACTTGAACTGGGAAAGCTAACTCCTCTCCACTTTCTCACAGCGAGCACTTTATGGGCATGACCATAAAGGACAAGAGGTGGTTTTAGGAAGCAGAATTATCAGCATATGAGGGGAAATCCTCAGCAGAAACCTAGCTATAACTCAATACATACTGGCTGCTCCCCAATGGATCAAGATCAAAGGGTAATTTCCTTTTTAAAAAGTGTCAAAATGCATACATTTCTAGGTAACTGGAAGAGCAATACATCAGTCTTGTGACTGAGCTGGAAAACACTGGGCCCACACATGAAGGTTACATCTATATTTTGATCTGCAAGGCCCTCTTATTCCAACCCTGCCTATGTCTCACAAACACACTAAACCTTATCCGTTATAACTACTCCATCAGAATGACTACATCAGCTGATAAAGTACAGACATCTTAAGATATAAGAAACATGTAATCCCAAAAAAAGTAGTTCAAATCTAGGCTTCATTTCTTGGTTATATGTGGTAGGAAGTGTTCAGATACTGAATCAGTCCTCAAAGTATGCTTTTATGGTGTTCAGCTCTGCACTGCAAATTGAGTAAAACTTGACAGGACAAAAAGCTAAGTCCTTTGTGTAAAAAAAAAGCTTGATAGAACTAATTTACATTAGTGTGTTCAATAGTGGCTGTCTCCCATAAAACTAGAAAAATTCATTGTCTGCTACGTACTTCAGAAGGCCAGAAGAGAAAAAAGTTTAAAGTAACTGCAGTGTATGGTCAGATAGAAGAGATGAGGACAAGGAGGATGAAAATAAGAGAGAACGGTGAAGTAGGATGAGAGGCCATGGAGGATATAAAAGCAAGAATAAGATTATTTTGGGAAAGAGAAGAAGCTTTCAGGGACACTGCCATCTGATTTAATGCCATATGTGATAGAAGAACAAGTAGGGTTAACTAAGGTTACGTAGCATCTGAAACCACAATACATCACACTGTACCATTGTAAGCACATTTTTCAAACATTAGCAAGTCACAAATCTAAAACACATTGTGTGTGTGAAACTGAAACTGCTTTACTGTTTGCAATACAAGAGAAAGTGCATCATTTCAACTGATATTTGGACTAGCTGTCAACCAGAAAACTCCTTATGTCAGTTGCAGCATATTGGATCATCCTTTATTGTCTGCAGCCAGGATGATAAAGTGTTATAGGTAACAGCACTTAGAATATGCTACTGTATTTCCTGACCAGTTAGATGTCAGACAATATCCTGAAGGAAATGACTAAAAGTTACTGGTTTGTATCATGAAGATTTGTTCTCAATTTTGTAGTTGCTGCCAAATCTGTGTATATATGTAATATAGCCATATCAGTTGCTTTAACTTCATTAAGCTTGCTTGAAGAAAAGAAGTATCATATACTTTTTTTATCAGAATGTTGTACCACTATCCATTTAGTCACCACAAGTTAAAAATTACACAAAGGCAGATAGAAACGAAATAAACTTGAATGCCAGTATTGCCGTAAGCACTGCAATCTCATATAAGACAGAATTTGCATTATGTAAAACTGACAATTGCAATGAGATTTGTAGAATTCTAAATGAACAGTGCTGCAATCATAGAACTTTTCACAGAAATCTCAGCATAAGGTCACAGTTTACAGAACTTAAATTTACTATTACCTTAACCTTTGTTGAGCTGAATTCTGGAAGACTAAAAAACAGCTCTTTATGTAAAGGTACATCAGATATTGTTTTAAAGAGATCACTCTAAAATTTTACATTTAAAAATCTATGTTATGTAGAAATTTTTTTCTTCCAACAAATGCATTCTGCCATTTTAAAAGATGTTTTCACAAACATTTGGAATAAAAATGAAGCTATTTTCCACATATTTAATTTCAGGTTTATTTCAGATGTCTCTGCCACATCCAGTACCTAAAGTAGCTTTGTGTATTTTCTTCAGTATTTTCTGTTCTTTGTGCTTATCCATGCCTATCTATTAATTTATTTTCTTTGGTATCTTATTCTTAGATTATAAACTCTGAAAATGAAGCTTGCTTCCATTCTTACTGTTACTTCTCTGTAATATAGATTTAGCTGCTATTGTATGTAAGTATTAACAAAGGCTCCATATCTGATTACTAGCCCCCATTCTACTCCCAATACCATGCCCCTTTTTAAAGATAGGTAGCTGTTATAGTTACACTGCAATTGTACATGTCATATGATTTATTGGCATAATCTCACAATTTATTTGAGTTATTGAAGGGTACTTGAAACCAGACATAAGGAGAAAAAGTAAAGAAGTCATTAGTCAACATATATACTCCTATGTGATTAATAGTTCTTATTCACATACTTATAGATTCTCTGAGTGTGACCTCTGGGCTGTCCTAAATTATTGCTGGTAGTGGTAGATGTCAGACAGAATAAATGCTTTATCTGTGTGCCTTATGGTTTGTCTTGAACATCTCTACACCCATAATTTTCTACAGAGTCAAACAGTTTTATTATTTTCAGTAAAATCAATGAACAAAAACTTTTGATTGTTTTTCCTTTAGGCATTCTCAAATAGTATGAACACTTGAGTTATGAAGGAGTTTAGGGTTTATTTAATATAATCTTTTCATTTGATGATTGTAGGAGACCAACCGACCAAGACTAATTTGTGACCTCCTGGAGCAGGGAATTGGTTTTGCTCAGAAGGGTGCAAACAATGGCAGGAGGCAAGGCTTGATAAGGGAGCAGGTGAGATGAAGATCCCCAAAGCCTTTAAATCTGTCTCAAACAGTCACAGAGTGGAACAGTTATCATGACACTGCAAGAGGATGCAGCTGGGGGATAGAAACTCGTGGAGATAAGGTGGCCTTGCCTTAGCCTATTACCACATTTCTCGCATTCCTAAAGATAACCTAGTCCACTGAGTGAACTTTGCCTCATTAATGCCTCATTAACATGCATATTCTAAGTGACAGTCCTGGGTATGTAAAGGAAGGTTTAGGAGATCATGCTAAATTACATAACCTGTAATCCAGCCTAGATTGTGCTAAACTTCACCTAACCCTGCCTAGATCATGCTAAGCATCATCTATGGTTGAAGGGTCAAAAAGCTTGACAAAAAGCGTTGCCTCCTAACAAAGAGGGAGATTTTCTGGACGAACACTCCTGCAAACCAGAGACCCCTGTTGGAACCCAGATCAGTGATCTCTGTCTCTGTGTCTCTCCTCTTTCTTCCTACTCTTTTACCTTTTTTCTAGTAAGTAATGCAAGGCATAAAACCCTCACATGTGTGGTAAACAATAAGTATTTCTACTGCTCAATTATTATATAATTATATACATTACCAATGAGCCTAACTATTGAATAAAAGTCTCTGTTTACCTATGGACTGGTATTGTATATACCTTATTCCAACCAGGGGAATCAGCAAATCTGAGTCGTCTCTCCCTCCTCTCATCATTGTGTGCTGGGACCAAGTAAATCAGACGCAACATAGTCATGGGTGAAAATCTGGAAAGTGATACTGTCACCTTTTCCTCTCTTCTTGCCATTGTGTGTTGAGACTGAGTAAATTGGGCATGACATAGTTGAGGGCAAGAACTCGGGACCTGACAATGATTAAACCTAAAGTATTGTTTCCTAGTGCAGGGATGATTAAATTGAGTACATGAAACTTTGAGATGATTTAGATTTAGGATAAATCATATGAAGTTTATTCAAGTTGTCTGTTACTATAATGTGTCTGAAGACTAACATGAAGACTACAAAAGTCCTCAGAAAATTTGGAAGTGGTGATAGGTTTGTGGTCCTTTACTGAAAGATTGGGATGAGAAGCAGCTATGTGGATTTCCTCATCATTCCTTCCCCTTCAATTCAGTTCAGTGCTGAGGCAAAATCTGATTGTTTGAGATGAGACTGTTTTCCAGGAGTTGATCTTTAATAGTAAGTACAAAACACTAGTGGTAATTTGTTCAAGTTTCTTGGATTAGTTGTTCGAATTTTACAGGTTAAAATCGAGCTCTAGCTAACTTGGAGCTTAACTGGATCTTTAAAGTTTCAGTCTCTTTTCCCTGCAAGGTAGATTGAAGCAATTTCTTACATTTAACGCTAGCCACTATTGTGGGATACCTGCACTGCCCAGCCTTGGCCTGGCTAGTTACAGTTTTTAAGACAGGTACGTGAACAATGTCTGTGAAAGGGACATCCTAACTTGCCTAAGAGAGCCTTTACCCAAACTATGTTCATCAGTTTGTAGATGAAGATGACGATCAGACAGCTTAAAAAGTAACATGGAAATTACAATGAGACTTTAGAAATTAAGAGGAGTTCAGCTGGAAAAGAAGTGTAAAAGAGACATGAGAATTTGAAAAAAAAAAAAAGTTGTAAAATTTGTGAGGAATAGACTTAGTAATCAAAATCTGTTTATGCACTGCTAGAAATGGCATCAGCCTTGGCCAGCCAGAGCCATTGGATGCTGTGATAAGCTTGAATCCTGACATCTGTGGGTGAATGTGGCCTCATTGGGGGGCAGCATGAGTGTACATAAAGCTGGAACACTCACATCTCTCACAGCAGATACGTGCAAGTGGGAGAATCCGTAAGCACAGGAAAGGGGATGTGTGTTGTTGCAGCCCACGCTGCCTGTGAGAATGTGTGCACGTAATTCTGTGTGTGCATGTGTACGGGTGTGAGGTTACAGCATTTTGGAGTTTGTTATTGAAGAGTGTTTCTTAGCATTTTATAAGTCTTTGATATTGAGGTTTATATGTTGTATTGCTGATATTGATCCTGAATGAATCACTGATAGCCTTTTAATTATGTATCATTAATTAATAAAATATTTTGAGCCTGATTTGGTTTTAAACACATGAACTGCATAATTTTTCCCTGAGATAATTTTCATTAGGCTGGTTGCATCAGTACTTTGATAATTTAATAGACTCATACAGTCATTAAGAAAATGTATATATGTTTTTATATATATTACATAGTTCATCAGTTACAACCTTTAGACCTTGACAGGCTGGAGAGATCGGCCTGTGCAAACCTCATGAAGTTCAACCAGGCCAAGTGCAAGATCCTGCACGTGGGTTGGGGCAATCCCAAGAACAAATGCAGGCTGGATAGAGAATGAACTGAGAGTAGTCCTGAGGAGAAGGACTTGGGAGTGCTGGTGGATGAGAAGCTCAACATGAGCTGCCAATGTGCACTTGCAGCCCAGAAAGCCAACTGCATCCTGGGCTGCATCAAAAGAAGCATGGCCAGCAGGCGGAAGGAAGTGATTCTCCCCCTCTACTCTGCTCTGGTGAGACCCCACCTGGAGTACTGCATCCAGCTCTGGAGCCCCCAACATAAGAAGGACGTGGACCTGTTGGGGTGAGTCCAGAGGAAGGCCACGGAGATGATCAGACGTCTGGAACACCTCTTCTATGAGGACAGGCTGAGAGAGTTGGGGCTGTTCAGCCTGGAGAAGAGAAGGCTCCAGGGAGACCTTATAGCAGTCTTCCAGTGCCTAAACGGGCCTTATAGGAAAGATGAGGGGAAGCTCTTCAGCAGGGCCTGTTGTGACAGGACTAACGGTAATGGTTTTAAAATAGAGGGAGGTAGATTTAGACGGGATATTAGGAAAATTTTTACGATTAGGGTGCTGGAACACTGGAACAGGTTGCCCACAGAGGTGGTGGATTCCCCATCTGTGGAAACATTCAAGGTCAGGATGGATGGGGCTCTGAGTAACATAATTTAGTTGAAGATATCCCTGATCTTTGCAGGCGGGTTGGACTAGATGACCTTTAAAGGTCCCTTCCAATTAAAACTGTTTGTGATTCTATGTTTCTAGGATTCTATGATTCTATGATTTATGGAAGGATCAAAAAGATGTGTAACAGTCCCTTCCTTGCTTTACATTTGATTTACAAAATTAATATCCATCTTAAAACAAAAGAAGGAAAAAAAGGGTAGTCACAGCTTCTTGCATCCTAGTTTATGCACATTATATCACTCTAACAACTGCTGAGGTACATTCTCTTTATTAAATTTGCAAACCCTTTGAGATAAGAGTCTTTTTTTTTCTTTTTCTTTTTATGAGATTCTCTAATATTGCAAGGCAAATGTGCAATTTTAGGCATTCCTACATTGCAAACAAACAGCAATAAAAGTATTAATCCTAGAAATACATACAAAGTGTGATAAGGATTCATTTCAAATCTAGTAACTTACAAGTCAAAAGGTTAATTAAAGCCCAAATCTAATCAAGCTAGGCAGTATTGATTTTCATGCCTGAAGTGAAAATTCTGTGTAGATAACAGAACTGAGTTCTCCATTTGCTGTAAATGCTGATGAAGTTCACTGAGTTCTTAAAATATTTCTGAAGGTAGCTCAAAACATGAGGACAGAGCACTTAACACTTTCTCACAGATCACCAAGAATTGGAGTAACTTTCTACTTGTTCTGTAGGACCCCCCAGAGTGTCTGATTTATATACAGCCAGAAGCCGTAAACTGTAGATCTGTGCAATTTCCTTCTAATCTCATCCTTGTCACAAGAAATAGTAATTCACTTTTATCCTTAATATTTTTATCATTAATATTGGTTACAAGTCTCTCTCTTGATTTCTTGCTACAGAGCTGTAATACTGGTCTGTACAAACTATCCTCGTTAACATGATGATTTCTTTTTGATCAAGTCAATCCCTTTTCATGACCTTCATGTTCTCAGTCCACTTATTTTATTATTTTTCTTTCTGAAAGCTGTTAGTTCCTGGAATTTAGGGAGTCTCTTAGTTCCTTTGCTTCCTCTGACAGTTTATTCATTTCAGAGAGGAAGCATAAGAACTAGACAAGCACGATCTCTAAATCTGAGTCGTTTCCTCTTACTTCAGTGTTCTTAAGCATTCATTAGAATGATATCCAGCCTTTATTCTTTTCCTTATTTACCTAAAACTAAATGACCATTGACCAATAAAAGTATTTTTAATTTATTTCCAAAGAACAAGACTTGTCATTTCTTTCTACCTGAGATGATCTAGCTGAAATACAGCTCCACACTTCTTTTCTCAGCCTAAATCAATCGTTTTCCCTATTTGTTTCACAGTGTAACAACACAGAGTTCAGCACAACAGAAGCCACGGAGAGCAGAGAGCAGCTCAAACTAACTTTGCCAAAACAAACAGTTATAATCTCAAACCATAGTAAAAAAAAAATCAGCCAAAATAATTGATCTTTAAAATGTCATACAGAGAAGTAACAAAGATGTGAGAAAAGTATGAGGGAAAAGAAGAGAATTAAAGACAAATCAGAACATGTAAAAAAGTGATCCTACTAAAAGTGGTGTGGAAAAAACTTGTAAGTTTATCTCTGGCTTATACAAATGCTAATCAAACCAAGAATGTGTTCTTATCACATAAATGTTCTGGCAAAGGATTTTGTTCACACTACTTAGAGAGAGCGCTTGGTGTGTATGAAGATTTGTCTGTTTTTCTTTTCCAGTCAGAGAAGTTAATCTAGTAAAATCTTTCCTCAATTTGAAGCATCCCTTTTCACTGGTTGATTCAAATGCTTTCATCTTCCTCACCTCTCATCTGTTTCTAAAATTGTATCGAAATAAATGTACTGAAGTCAAGAGATTCTGTGGTTCTAAAAAAATGATCTTTACTTTTGATGTTTAGTGCAATGTAGTAATAAAAAATATATTTTGAATCTATGTGAAAAAATGTGGAACTATAAACACATACTTTACTTCCTTAAATGCATAAGGGTTTGCTTCATAGGTTCATTGTTTCTATACTAGATTGTTGTATGTTTAGCAAATATACTGTACATAGAGTTGAATGAGAAAAATAAGCATTAATCTTTCTCCATGTTCCCAAGGAATAAGAAAGTTTCAGATGTGCAATGTATCTTTATATTTTTATACTTTTTCAGATAAATTCTTAAGGTTTAATACTGGCCATCAGACATTTTATTATCTGTAAAATATGATTATAGTTTTGAAAAAACATGTTTTTTCAAACATCTTGTCACATGGCAAAACATACTGTAAATTTAACATTATCTTCCCTGATCTAGCACATCCACTATGTAAAGCTGTATAAGAAACTGGTGTAATTATCACAGCTGATACAAGTCAGCAGTAGCTTGTATTTTGCTAGGGGTAATCTAAGAACATTTTTCTGAAGGTACCTACGAGAATGCGTTAGAAACTTAAGCCAGACTTCAGATGGACAATGGTAAAAATAGTTACAGAGAAGGAAAAGAGCAGTCTACCATGTTAAGGATTTGATGAGAATTAGTGTTACTTGCAATTTAGAGATTCTCAGTCTTGGAGACAGGACCAAGACAAAGCTAAATTTCATTCTGCTTAGTAATCATATTTCTTTATGCATTTTCTGGAGCTATATGATTGCAAGATATATTGGAAAACTATGGGCAAATTGGCATTTACTAAAAGTTCCAGTATTTTTTTCTTCCCTTAAGAGAAGGATATCATTTGCTGATGTATGCTAATCACATGTTTTGAAGACTCCTTTTTTGATAGTACAATTTTAAAATAAAAAGAAATGTACGATACAGATAGCTTTTGTTTCATTGTTATTCAAAAAAAAAATCATTGTTTTTATGCTAATCACTAACTTTTTAGTGGAGAATAAAGGAAGAGAAAGGGAAGAGAATAGGAAGTCAGGCAACAAAGTGTTCTGTCAGATGCTAAATTCATATATGAATGTCATATGCATATATTCATATGACATATGAATATTCAATATTCCATAGAATATATTGAAAAATATATTCGATGTTATGACAAGAAAATTGAACCAAATTAGGGGTAGAATTTTCTTAGGAAGTGAAAATACAGCTTGCTTAGAACTGAAAAACCATCTTACCTGAAGAGATTCCAGCATTAGAAGAAACAGATTGAATAGGACAAAACTTATTGACCAATAGAATAATTGAATTTCTAGAGAAATTCAAACTGCTTAACTGACTGACCAAAGACAAAGTAACTGGACTTATGCATAATAAGAAGAAGCAACTCTTAAACATATATATATACTTCAGTCTACACTCAAGATGAACACAGAGTCTTACTGAATTCTTACATGTTAAAAATATTCCTACCCACACAGTGAACAGGTCATAAAGCACAGTTCAGATAATTCTCTTGATTTCTTAAATGTAGCTTTTATTTTCATATAAATCTTATAAATCTTTCATTCATACATAGTCACACATCTTACTCATCTGTTACTCAGACACTTCATATAAATCTCTTACATGTAATGTTCTCTTTAGGGCAAAAAGTACTTTTTTTTTGGAGGGGAATTAAGTTCTGCTGTAGTAGTCTTTTGTAGGACACTTGTTTTCTACATGTTGAATGATATACTAGATGATTCATCTAGGTCAGTAAATGAATTCTTAATATACAAACACCTAATTCTGAGTTTCCTGACAATTACACAGTAGAAAAAAATTTACAAGAAAAATGAACCCTAGCAAGAATGTGTAGGAGGGTTGATACAAAATAGAAAGACCATAAGATCACAGCTGGCAGGGAGAGGGAAGTACTGTATTAGCACAGAGTGATTAACTTGCAGAAAATTAAAATTACTAATATGACATTAGCAAAGAAAACATTGTTCTGTTATTTATATTGCGTCAAAATGTGCTTGATGCCTCATAGATGGTTCTTATAAACGAAGCTTGCTGACCTATGCCAAATATTATGGTCTTATATACAATTAGGATAGAATATCAGCATAAGTTTTCACTAACTGGTTTTGGATGAGAAATTGTGGAAATGAAGAAAATGGTATCTTTCTCAAAAGCTGACTGAATTAAACTTTTGAATCTACCATTTCTAGTAGGGATGTGAAAAGAGTAGTTATAATATTAAGAGATTTGGTAGAATCACTTGATATTCAAGAAAGGTTATGGGATAAATTTTTCATAATATTAATTCTTTGGGAACTTGTAGTGTAATCCAGTGTGATAATGTGGATGACGAGAGGGTAAAGTCAAAGACATTACTAATTTATTTTTAAATAATGACCTAAATTATCCTTTATCTTTATTTTACATCCCTGGACTGAAAAGAAGACAAGATTCTTTTCTTACAGGAAAGTATAATACACTTTTTAAGAGACAAAACAAAAAAATATAGTTTTATTTTTATTTCTTGTTGTGAATCTCATACTAACTTCTGGTACTATGTTTGCAAACACTATGAAATGTTCCATGAATGAAATTATGATGCTTTTCTTGAAGAGAACTTGAACTCCACCATCTCATGGTAATTGCAGCCAAGGCTGCCCTTGAGTTCCACATTCACCACCAGCCCCTCCTTGTTGGTGAGAATGAGGTCTAAGCATAGCAAGGTTAAAGATGGTTTAAGTAAGCAGTACATGTTGTAAATGTTGGTAAGAAGGGATTTCAGTAATAAGAATTAAATACAATGGAATGGCTAGAAGATATAAATATGTATTAAATTATGTGGGACCTGACTATTATGCAAATGGTATGGAGTAAGGGGTGGAGATTGTATTGAGTCTGCCTGAGATGGAGTTACTTTTCCCTATAGCAGCCCTCATAGTGCTGTGCTTTATATTGCTAGCTAGAAAGGTGTGGCTAATACACCAGTGCTCGCACAGCATCAAGGCTGTCTTTCCAACATTCCCCACTCCCCATCCCCAGTAGGATGGAGGTGGGCAAGCTCTTGCAAGGGGACATAGCCAGGACAGCTGACCCAAACTGAACAAAGGGATATTCCATACCATATAAGTCTGCTCAGCAATAAAAGCAAAGAGAAAGGAGGAAGGGTGGGGGGGGGCATTCATTAATATGACATTTGTTTTGCAGAGAAACTCCTATATGTACTAAAGCTGTACTTCCTGGGAGGTGGCTGGACATCACCTGCTGATAAGTATGAAGATTTTCCTGTATGTCTCATTGATTTGGTTTCTTACAAAAAAAAAAAAAATCCCAAACTTCTGTTTTTTCTATGCTGCTCGAATTTATACAAAGTTACTCTGTAATTTGCTTAAATATAATCTATTAATATTAGATTAAGTAAGTTAAACTGATATTTGTACATGTTCTACTTGAAAGATGGCTTTTAAAATGAGTATATTTGTTTACATAAGCATGCATGTGTTAAATTTATATATACATAAATATATAGCATAATTACAGAATCCCTATACACAGTTATTTTTAGGCTTTCCACATCATGTAATTGATAAATGTTGGCAAATTAGTAGTGGAAAAATCAAAACAAGAAAATGGAAGGTATTTTAATATCTATTTACTAATCAGATCATAGACAGTTAAAGTATTTTATCAGTACTTGTGAGTAGAAAAACAACAGTTTCAAACTTTTCCATTAGCATTAGATATTTGCAGTGTATTGCTCAGTCTTTAATATCTATTCTGACTGTTCTCAAATTTATTTTAGTTGTTTTCTGCCTCAGCTGTTCAAGAATTGATAGATAGTCATCTGATGAGCAATTTCAGAGTCTCCCAAATAGAGACTTGACTTAAACAATGTTATCTTTCGCAAAATTATTTACCATATCACAGCTTTAATAAGGTTAAGAAATTCAACCTAGTTGATTTACATTTCCATGTTCAGGTGTTATTTTGTTGAGAATGGTGTTTGAGAAAGAAGGGATAGATAAGAAAGGAGAGACAACTGAGAGTTATCAGATATGATCTGACATTTACCATAGAAACTGGAGAGTCTTTACAAAAATTAATATTAATAATCATACCTGCATGTCATTATAGAAAATGATTTATGCAAGTAGATTAATAACAGTTGTACTTTTAATTATGTGAAAAAGTCAAACTCCTGTGTACTAAAAATATACTTGAGGCTTTTAAGTATTGAATAGATCAAAAAGTACTAACAAAGAAGAAAACTGAACAACAGATAATTTATGGTTAATGATTTTTTTTAAAGGGTAAGTAAGTAAAGTAAGTAAAAAAAGTAAGTACTTAACTTCACATTGGTGAGGAAGGCTGCTGGTAAATCAAAGTTATTAATATCAACAAAGAAATTCAGAAAAAAATTAATGGTTGTCCTGGTTTTCTTTAGTGAGGGGGGCTACAGCGGCAGCTTCTGTAAGAAGCTGCTAGTAGTTTCCCTTTTGTTCAGTGGACTCATCCACGCCTAGGGCAGACCCACTGCTGGTCAGGGCTGAGCCAATTGGTGGCAGAATGTTCCATGATAATGCCTCTGCGACAATGTATTTAAGAAGGGGAAAACAGGAGAAAAAAGAAGAAGATGTGAAGAAGCTGAAGTAGGGGATAGAGAGGGGGAGGCACAAGCCTTGTGGGCCTTGCAGGCCTCACCCTCTGGCCTCTCACCAGGCAGCCAACTGGGCCCAGCTCAGCCCGGCCTGGCTGCAAGAACTGGAGAAGAGATATGATGTGAAGAGATTCTGAGAGGCGTCTGCCTGAGCCAATTGTGAGGAATTTTTTGTGAGAGGAACATCTGCAGATGCCAAGGTCAGTGAAGAAGGAGGGGGAGGAGTAATGCTGCTGCTGGTAGAGATTCCCCT
Source organism: Ardeotis arabs (assembly GCA_011801015.1). Lineage (NCBI taxonomy): Eukaryota > Metazoa > Chordata > Aves > Otidiformes > Otididae > Ardeotis > Ardeotis arabs. Next base: position 27,833 of record JAAGAY010010956.1, on the reverse strand, counting down.
GCAGCCCATGGTGCAGCCCATGGTGAAGCAGGCTGTCCCCCTGCAGCCCATGGAGGCCCACGGACGAGCAGAGATCCACCTGCAGCTTGTGGGCAACCCCATACTGGGGCAGGCAGATGCCTGAAGGAGGCTGTGGCCGGTGAAGGGCCCGCACTGGGGCAGCTGGTTCCAGAAGGACTGTACCCCAGGGAAAAATGACCCACATCCGAGCAGTTCATGAAGGACTGCAGCCCATGGGAGTGACCTCAAGATGGAGTAGGGAAGGAATGTGAGGAGTTTTTCCCCTCGAGGAGGGAAGGAGCAGCATAAAGTGATATGTGACGAACTGACTGTAACTTCCATTCCCTCTTCCTCTCTGTGCCAGTCGAGGAGGGCAGGAGTTAGAGATAATGTTAAGCCTGGGAAGAGGGAGGGGTGGGGTGAAGTTATCTTGTTCTCTTTCTCATTATCCTGCTTTGGTTTTAATAATAAACCAATAATTTTCCCCAAGTCAAGTCTGTTCTGCCCATAACAGTAACTTTAAGAATCTCTCTCTGTCCTTATCTCAAACCTCGATCCTTTTTATCTCTATTTATCTCTCCTTATCTCTATTATCTCTCCCTATTCCCTTGGAGGGGGGGGGTAGTGAGAGAGAGACTCCATAATTTGGTCCCAAGCAGGGGTAAACCATGACAGTGGTTTAGAATGGTTTTGGTCACAAATTTGGAAAAAAAATCATCTAGATAGACATTCCTGAATTTGTGTTTGCATGGGTAGTTTAAAATAATGCTTTTCCTGTGTGCAAAGAGCTTAGAAACTGTGCTGTTAGAAGGTAGAATATATTTTCTGTTTAGTCGTTAAAATAGGAAAGGTATTCTTGAGTTTGACTAGGATCTTAATATGCCAGTGAGAGATCAAAGGTCTTACAACTGAGGGATCACACTGAGGTGCAGAAATGAGATCAGCTTTATTCTCTGCCACAGTCTTCCGATATGATCTTGAAAGAGTCACTTAAGATACATGTGCACAAAGCAGTACCAAGTCATAACTGAGGTAACTTGAAAATCAAAAGTGACATAGATTTTAAGAACATATTGCTAATTAGCTATAACACAGTGTTGCACTGTATAGCTGTATTAGCCAACACCTCTGCACAGCAGTACATCGTGTTATGTGAATACATCCAGCAATTAATTTGCCATCATTAAGGCCATTCTCCATATGGATGCTCTTGCACCACTTTTGCCGTAGCAGTCACAACACTACTCGTTTTTCTTCTTCCTCATTTCTCTTCTACTCCTCATTTAAGTTTAAGTAGCACCCTTTCTTGTCAGCTAATCTTTAGCTAACTTATAACTAACATGTCACTGACAGAGCACTGTACTGCAAGATGTAGACAGAATTACTTCTTCTGTCCCGTAGCTATAACAGTGGAAACACACAGACTTTTTTGTTCTTCTCCTTTTCTGTCTTTTCTGTCCTCATTGTAAATTGCTTGAACTATAATTTTTACAAATTGGTTCTTACTATACAGACATCTTTGCATCTTTGGGAGTGCTGGTGAACGAGAAGCTCAACATGAGCTTCTCTGTGGAGAACTTAAAGCAGTCTTCCAATACCTCAAGGGGGCCTACAAGAAAGATGGGGAGAAACTGTTCAGTAGGGCCTGTTTTGACAGGACTAGGGGTAATGGTTTTAAAATAGAAAGAGGTCAATTTAGATTAGATATTATGAAAAAAAAATTTATGATTAGGGTTGTAGAGCACTGGAACAGGTTGCCCAGAGAGATGGTGGAAGCCCCATCACTGGAAACATTCAAGGCCAGGTTGGATGAGGCTCTGAGCAACCTGATCTAGTCAGGGATGTCCCTGCTCCTTGCAGGGGGGTTGGACTAGATGACCTTTGAAGGTCTCTTCCAGCCCTAACCATTCTATGATTCTATTTTATGATCTAGGATTCTAATCTGCAGTGTAGCTAGTCTACTGTAAGTATAAAAATGCAGTCAGACTAGAAAACACATGAAGGCAGAAGTGTCTATAAAAAGTCCAGTTTGGAAAAACGGTGGCAAGAGTTTTCTAGATGTGAAATAGCACTGACACACTTTTACTTGAAAGCATTTCCTGTTAGATACATGTCCAACTAAGGAATTTAATAAATCAGGTTTTTTTCAGTAGTTTTTCATATTTTTTAGAAATTAATTACATCACCTCAGCATTAGAAAGTATGATATCACGAATATATATATTATCTAAGAATAGGAGATAATTATTTTTTGTTCATTACATGTACTCTAAGAAGTATGATGGGTGTCTGACATCTCTGCGTAGGGAGTAGGAGTAATCTTACTAAAAATTAGCTGAACAAAACCAGGACAGATCACTCTCTGGAGTTTCCCACACCACGATGATAGATGGTACTTGCTTAAACTAGATGTGTATGTTTTAGATGGATAAGATTAGATGAGATGAATCTCATCCTGTGGTACTGTACATCAGATTAAGAACTAGCAGTACAGATATTAAGAAAAAATAATCCTATATGAGACAAACAGGATGATATAAATTTCTTTCATACTCCATCTCTGGAAAACCCATTTCTGTAAAGGCAATTTCTATTAACCTCTGTATCTCCTACTCATTCTGTCTCCTAAGAATCTGACTGTCTTCTTTTCAGTCACTTTTTACTGTACTTCTTTTCTTTTCTTCTTTTTCAAAAGAGGACCCTTCCTCTAGGTCATGCTGCATTCACTCCAGTTTTGAGTATACCACTGCTTGATATTCTCTCTTCATTTTCATTCCAGGCAGTAACCACTGGATGGTCCCTTGGACCACTTCTTTTTCTTTTTCTCCCTTTCTCCCTTTCCCCATTTTTCTTCTATTTGACTTTTTCACTTGTTCTTTTTTTCCCTGACTGTATTCTAGTTTTTCTGCAGAGAAAATTCATACCACCAAGCGTTAAGAGCTAGGGTGAGATTCAGCTACTTACTTACAGCTGTAAGAGTAGTTTAAGCTAAATAGCCTGTCTAAACAGTTGATCAAGACAAACAAACATGTTCCAAAGGTGAATTTTACTGGCATTAATTTTCTCAGTCTATAGTAGATGGGTAAATTCTACTTAGAGGCATGTCACTGTTAATAACAGAAAGATAAATCCTTAACTTTAAATAGATGTCTTATTTTTAGAGAGTTTTCTGGAGGGTCAAACCAAATATCACAGGATTCTATTGGATTAAGGAAGAATACTGAAAAACTGAACCTTGGATCAAATTTGATAGGAATAAATCTGTCACGTTCTGATTTCGGATGAGAGGAAGGTCCCCTTGCGTTCTAGCCGACCTCAGACCAGTCTGGGAGGCTAGGGGCGGCTAGACCAACCTCTCACACACCGGAGTGTGGTTTTGCTCATATTCTCGGGAACAGAATTAAGACTCAAAACAGAATCAAGCGCTAGGTAACTTTATTTACCCGAGAACAAGTTTGCAAATGCAAGAGAAAAGAGAGAAAGAAAGGAAAAAGGGAAAAGCATTTCAGTTGCAATAGCTACCACCATGGAGCTGCGGTGTCCCAACAGTCCAGTTTATTCGATGGGGGGGACGATCCCTCCGATGTTGGTTGTTTCAATGTTGGTTCCATAGACGTGGATTCCGTTGATGTGTATTCCGTCGATGTGTATTCCACTTTTATGTTCGTGTACTCATTGTATTCCAAGAACTGGTTTTCCTAGCCGCACTGGCGGTGATATGTATGCCCATTACCAGGTGATATGCATGCCCATCCCGGGGGTTGGGGGGGCGGGGGGAGGCTAGGGCTAAATTTCTCAGAATCAGCTCTGCGTTCAGGTTCTTGCAAGATAACGGGAAGGCTCCAGTCCTATGGTTTAACTGAAATTCCATTGTTCGGGTGGTGGTTTGATGTTTCAACAATGCTGAGACAAATATGACACAGTCTTTTACAAAATCTAGGAAGTTTCATGAGAGACAGGAGGAAAAAAAAAAGATGATTAGGGTAATTTCAAGAAAGAACCTTTTACCTGTGCAGATATCTATAGAGTCTGTAGTTTCACCATAAGCACTTGCAAATTGTCACTGTAAATATCTTCAAAGGGTTGGCAGAGGATCACCATCAGAAAATCCAGAATGCCGTTCTGCATCCGTAAGAAGGCTGTGCAGGGCTTTTATGCCTTTTTTTTAAGTAGATTTCTATAACTATGTAGCATGGCTTCCTTATACAGGAAGCGGAATCTAGTATGGGAATTAAATCTCCTTTCTTATGTTAAATGACATTGTTCCTTCCCTTAGACAAAATATCAGAAATTTTATATTATTCATTGTAAGCAAACTTATTCCTGGGATGGATATTTCTTCAATAACCATTTCCTTTTTGTAAGAAGGTCTGATGAAGCCATGTGTTTTTCTTATAGCCTGGGTATCTCATTGAGCTGTACCTCACAATTACAGCTCTAAAAATGTTAAGGAAATGAATTCCTGTGTAACTGCAGCAGTGCAGTTAATTGTAAATTAACCTCACAAGTTTTGCTTTTCATTGTTAGAAGGAAACACAGGATGAGTAATGTCTCTGACAGACCTACAGCAACTGAGCATTATATTGATACCAGGGACACCTATGGGAACATTTCATTTGGGAAAAAATACATATGTGTGCATGTGTATATATATCTACATTGAAATGCTAAGCCAATAGTTGAACATATACTTACATTTCCAAGTACATTTATGTATATATAAAAATATATATATAATATATATGTGAATAAGCTACAATCAATCTAGTCTAAATTTCAATTCTTCATAACCTAAATGATATTTCATAGAATCATAGAGTCATTAGAATTGGAAGGAACCTGTAAAGGTCACCTAGTCCAACCCGCCCGCAAGGAGCAGGGACATCTCCAACCAGATCAGGTTGCTCAGAGCCTCATCCAACCTGGCCTTGAATGTTTCCAGGGATGGGACTTCCACCACGTCTCTGGGCAACACATTCCGGTGTTCTATCACCCTCAGCATAAAAAATGTTTACCTAATATCTAATCTAAATCTACCTCCCTCTATTTTAAAGCCATTATTTCAGTGTATTTCACATTCCTTGAGTATACGGAAAATTAATGTTACTAATAATTACTGATAGCAGCATCAACTTAGTAATTCAGAACATCCATGCCAATTATCTTATTGCTATGTTATTATATTACTTTATTACATTATTGTCAATTACTGCAATTATATTACTGAGCAGAGCTGATGTTCCTTAGAGGAATTTCAAGGAACTTTTAGTTTAACATAGCAACCTTTATCATTATGTTTTATGTCAGGATTAAAAAATACAGCTTTATATATAAGTGCCTCAATAAAATAATTAAATATCTAAGCATGCTTTTTCATAATAAAGAATGTATGACATTGTTTTCAGAAACAGAGGGTAGAGTACTCCTGGAGGATTTGTTAATTATTCCAAACAATCTCTAATGTTTGTGACTGCTAGTTGCTAGTTACTAGTTGCTGGTGAAATTTGAAGGTTTTGAGGGCTGGCTTGTGCACATCCTTGACACCCACATTCCAAATTTAACTAGCAGTAAAAGCAGGTGGTTTTTTGTAAGCTCCTGTGAGCACAGGGTGGATATTTTTCTCTGGATTTGATATTACCTCTTGTGCTTTTCATGCTTCAGCTTTCTAGTGGTTTTTACCACTGTAACTGAAGCAGGTAAGAGAGACTGGCATGTTCTCATTCTTCTGTATCAATCAAAGATTAGTTCAGACTGGAGTGCAGTGAAAGGATGGCTACAAGAATGATCGGAAAAATAGACAACTTATTCTTTTTAAGGACATTAAAATAAATTTATTTATCTAGCTTAGGAAAAGAAGGTCAAGTGTGGGTATGGTTCAATTCCTTTGGAATTCTCCAGAAAGAACAAAAAATCTTATGAGATAAATATGTATAATTCAATCAGGATTAAATTCAAGATGGAATCTGGAAGATGTTTCACCACTAAGGTGAAAATTTAGGACAGTATTCTAACAAGAACAGAAGGAATGAAAAGATTGCAGAAGGAGGTTTGATCCGTAAAAGGGATTATATGTAAGTATTTGCTATCATAGCAAACAAATGAGTACGGTATGGTCTACTGTATCTAGATTAGATTTCCTTCATTTATACTAATGTAATGGCTTCAGTCTCAGTGGATTTGTTTCTTATTTATAGCAACAAAAGGTAAACTCACGTGCAATATTCTTCTTGTGCTCGTACAAGCACAAGGAAAGATGCTGATGCAGGCTCTCTTTCATCTTCCAACTTGCCTACCCCGCTATCAGACTTCCTTCCCTGATAGTTTTAGAAATAATATATTTCTATATGTTGACCTGAGCAATTATATAGAATACTTTGACTGGCGAAATAGCGATGTTGAAACAATGATGCTGGAGAGTGAATGGGAAGTTTACACTTCTAAATTACACACTTATAAATTAAACAAATTTCTAGAAGTTATGAAAAAAATATGCACATGAACCAAATATTTTCTGTATTTTATGAAAGAGAATTATTTTATTTTATAAAATAGAAATGTATGGCTCAACTTTTAACCTCTATAATGCTACCTTCTGCACTGGAGTCAGGTGTTGTACTTCTACAGTGTAAGACTTGTCTAAATCTAAGGATAATATTAACCACTCAAGCTAGTATGTTGGTAGCTCTTTCTTCGTCTTTTGCCAATGATATTCCTAATTAAAGAGATTTTTTAAACAATAAGATGTAAATGTGAATTGACAAGAACACAAGAACATTTTGGAACCAGAAAAGCCAAAAGCTTGTTTTCCCATGTTTAATTGAAACAGACTACAGGTAGACAAGAAATATAGCAGTAAAACAAAACACCAAAAGCACACACTGTAAAAAAAATGAATACTTTAAAAAATAGCTGCAAGAGGAAACAACAGACAAACAAGGCAAAGGGAAAGAAGGGAGAGGAGGAAGACCCTGAAACCTTAGATCTTTAAAATCTTTGTGGCAGTCTAAATTTTTCAGAGCTTGAGGTAAAGGAAAATTTGCACAATACCTATGTTTTAGTTTCCTTCAGTTGCAATCACATTTGCATTTAGTCACAAAATGTAGACACGTGTGGGCTGTAACCTGTACTAATCTGCAGTGTGTGATCATGATGTACAGCCTCCAGTGACTATCCTGAGTAAACATGTATGCACAGACAACCTTTCTCCAAATACATGTGGGCTCTTAGATGACATGACTGCAGTGTAGTTTGGTTCATAAAACCAAATTATAAAAAAGAAAAGGAAGGGAATTCTTTCAGTTGCTGAGATCCAGTAATGTAGAATGTCATAGAGGAAAGAATTGTAGTGTAACTCAATACAGTAAACTGTTTAAGCTTAGGGATATGACATGAAGCAGGCTCTGTTGGCCTGGTCCAATATATTATTTAATCAGCTTTATCTGAATTCCTACTGGGACCATAAATGCCTACCTTGTAAACTATGCAAATAAGTGAAATCTATTATACACAGATTTATCCACAGATCCACAGACTGATGAACTGTGTCATTTATTTGATTTAGCTAAACATAGAATTAGTTCTCAGTCAATGAAAACATATTAGATTCATAATTCTTTTATAAACTCTGATTTACTTTTTCCTTAAGCTATGAACAGTCTTGACAAACTTACCTAAAACTTCACAGAGAAATCAGTACCTCCTATTTAAAGTCATCTTATTCTCTCCTTCACTTCCAGTGTTTGGCCTTCTTGTAAAATGATTCACCCCAGGGTGAACGATTTCTCTGGGAAGGCAAGTTCACAACTTCTATTTGAGAATGGTTGTTCTCTCACAGTCAGCACAGATTTCTCAGTGGATCTCTACTTCTAGATTCAGGTCTTGCATTCCCTGAAATTTCCGAGATATAATGTTCCACGTTTGGAGAGCCAGCAATGAGGTCCTAATATGCTACAGTACCGAACAGGCTGGAGCAGAAAACAAATGAAGCACCTACAATTTTGAAGGAACTATTGATTTTCCACTAAGCTGGTGGTTTGCTACCACATTTTGTTGTATCGTTTCCTTTAGCTAGTACATATGGGTTATATTCACTTGTGGGTGAAACTTCAGAACAGATTTTATTTTAGTTAAACTTTTCATCCGTCTTTCTACTAAGGATATCTCAATATCACGTAGTATGATCTGGTAGAAATATAGGCTTTACAGACCTCATCACACATATGTTTAATAACAAAGTGATAATATTTTCCTTTTAAAAATACAATTTTAAAACTAAAATTATATTTAAAGTATTTTGACATGTATCAATCAAGAGGTTAATAAATAAAAACCGAATTTAAACAAACACTTGGGGTGCATGTCAGGCTTACAAACAGTAAAGTTAATCTGTGTCCTTCCATTAGAAATATTTTAGCCACTGGGAAAGATATTATAGGAACAATCAATTTTTTAATTAAGAAAATAAAAATATAACCCCTTTTCTTTATTATCCTTATTGAACTAGGACATGCCAGGTGTCAAAGTAACATGACAACAGTGGTCCACAGTATATTCTGCCTTATGAATACGAATTACACTTGCTTGGGCTTCTTGTTCTACATATCTATGACACAACTTACAGAAGCCTATAAAAGTATTTTTTACTTGAGGTCTACATAGGACAAGAAAAATGCAAAACTCACCTGGTCTTGGCTCAAAAAATCTAAGTGGCAATTACTGTGGATGAGGGACAAGAAAGAAAACCTTAGAAAAAGTCTTAAGAGGAAGAGGCATGAAGTAAATCAGATCTGTTAATAATCCATATGCTGAAATCCTTGATTCCACTGATCATAGAACATGCACACAGGAACCAACTCTAATCACTAAACACCAGATTTAAAGAAACAGAGACGGTAGGAAAGTACTTATGTTTGACATAGAACCTAAATCACAAACAACAGCAGCCATTTGATATTTTCCTGTAGTGATTTACTTCTGATTTTGAAACAGGTTTTTGCTCTGATGTCATAAATATTTAAGCATGTGAAACATGTCCTTTTTTTCTAGATCAGAGTTAGGCTGCAACCAGGTGGTAATTTTGTAAATGTTGACGTCTTGTAGATGCTGAACAACAGAGCCCAAAGGATTTCAGTTCCAGGAATGTAATCTTGAGAATTTTATTTAAGTTGTAATTTCTTACAACTTAAAACCAGTAGAAAAAGTAATTTTAAGGGAAAATAAAATTATAAAAATTAATAGGTTTTTTTTCCATATTTTTTCTTCTTTTTTAGGTGAAGAAGTAATAAAGTATAGGTCATATTATTTGTCTAATTTTCATACAAAATTATTTAGAATCGCTAGAGATTTCTATTAATGTCTGTGCTTCCCTGCTTTTCAGCATGGTAATTAATTCAATGGAGATCTGTACAGATCTCATATATAGAATATATGTGAACATTTTAGCTATTCAGTTCAAGACTCAAAGAATAATTATATCCAGCCTACAGTTGGGAATACCCCTGACAGAAAGAAATACCAATTGTTTCATCAAAATTCAGTTTATTAGATGACAAAACTGAATGAACCACAGAAGGCTAACAAATAGGCAAGAACAATCAGAGGTTACTGTGACCTTTGCTTCTTAGCCTTTAAGAGCCAAAACTGATATCACATTTGGGGATTCACTGCTAATAATACCTCTTCCAGTGAAGTGACTGAGCTGTCCAGGCTCCTTCAGAACACTTAACGTGAAGCAGGAATGTGACAGGGTTGAGCTGCTCTTTGTAATTTATTTGAGAAAGTAAATAAGATACAGTAGTTGGAGGTATGCAGAACATGCAGAGACAGATAAAGATTCATCAGCCAGCTGCAGTCTGTGGAGGGAGTGGGGACATCATTGATTGTTCCTTTGAATGTATGCACCGTGCTCTCTAAGAATTTGTCCAGGAGTAGGAAGGAGAATGGATCTACTGTCAGTCCCTTTGCAAAGGCTTGAGAAGCACATACTCCTTGAGCAGTCCCTGCTGAAGGAGCTGCCTGAAGGAGAGTGTCTCCAGCAACCTTTAGAATTAATAAACCAAAGACCCTGAAAATGCTGTCACTGGCTTTAGGGAAGGTAAGACAAGATGACTTTTTTTTTTTCCAGCAGCAAGAACCAACCTATCTACCAAATGAAGAAAGAAGGTTGTAGTAGTCTTCAGATGTCTCTGCCCCAGTCAGACCTCCCCAGCTATGTCTGGTTTGCTCAGTCATTCCCTTGTGTTTGTCCCTTACCTATTCATCCCATGCCTTAACTTTGCATTTGAACTTTGAATTTGAATAGGATTTTTTTCTTTTTTTAAACTGTATTTCCTGAAGGAATGTTTTCTTACCACTACTTTGTTATAGGCATGATATATAAACAAATGTTATATACATATATTCATAAGTGCTTCTTTTGTTTTGAAAAAAATATATCCTGTATTAGCAATGGTTCAAAAACTAAATGTTAGTTCTTTTTGCATGTTGCAATAACTCTTCAGTAAGCCTATGTGAAAATATTTAATGGCAGAATATAATAGATTACTGAAGTTACATTAAATGTTCACAAGTGTTGTAAACATAATTAAACTGAAACACTCACATGCATAATATTGAATTCATGATTATTTGTAAAATATATCAGCAATTTCTATAAATATGCAGAGTTTGTCTGTCTTTGTAGGAGGCCTTGGCTAGTTTGCTCACAATATCACATAAGAAAAAAACCCAACAGTTCTACACTTTATATAAAAAGTTATGAAATAAAGTCAAGATATCATTAGTACTATTGCTATTTTTTATTTTATTAACCTTATAGTTTCATAGAGAGACCACTGTATTCAGTAATAAATGCAGAATATACAAATTAATCACTGTCAGATCTCTACCCTGGACTTTTTCTGACGTCTTTACTTGTCAGAATTCATCATTTTGGGAAATTCAACCTCATATTTTGATGACTGTACAATTAATTTAATCAAGACAGTATTATGTTTGTTCTCTGCAAGAAGTCGGCATATATAACATAACACATATTGAGGTATTTATGCATAGTGCATTTTTTATAATTTCAGAGACCAAGAAATGTCTTTACTTCAGATTAAGTTTAATAGGTTGTATCTTGAGCCTTTCCATTATGTCTAGGTCACCTGAAATAAAATTTGCAAAGTACAAAGATAAGCAAAATTAAGAAATAAAAGAATAGGAAAAAGCTTCTGTATCTCTGTGAACTAAGCTGAGAGGATGTCTGTGGAGCCTTACACTCACTGATATGGCCATACAAAGTTCTGGATGATACAGAGGGCTTGAAATGTCTGGATACAAGCCAGATTCAGTCTGGAAGAAATATAGCTTCATTCACGCAACCCTGCACCAAAATAATAAATCTTTCCTCTCCAGACTGCAGTGGTAATGCAGCTATACTGCTCTCATCTCCACAAGCCTTGGAAACTCTGCATTGTGCTCCACTGTGTGGTCTAAATTTACCCTAAGTGTTTGACTACAGGGCAATTGTAGGTACCTTTGCCTTCAGTACTCTTCAAAGACAGAAGTTGTGTGTATATTGTGTATGGGTGTCAGGGACATTTTCTGAAAAGGACAAAATTAAGCAGCAGTACTTTTCAGATTTGACTGTGCTTATTTTCAGAAACCTGCATTTTAATGAACTAAACTTCCGTGGCACACCACAAGGTATCACCTAGAAATTGTAACTCTGCATTAATGAAGGACTGCTATTTTTCTTTTCTTGTTAATTTCTTTAGTGATTTTTGTTTGATTTGTTTATTATTGAATTGAGATATTTTTTCTTATAGGAGATGATAGTTGTTTACATAGTTAACGTAATTATCTAGGCTGAAGTTGAGATATAGCATAGCTAGGTGAAGATTCTTGATGCAATATGACTCCTAAGTATTTTTACCCTTCCTTGAACACAAAGGTATAAAATAATATATTATATTTATGATAAAAATAAGCCCTTGTTGCAAAGAATGTAAAGATGGCTGATGGCTGCATTAGACAAAGTATTGGCACAACAGGTTGAGGGAAGTGATCCTTCCCCTCTACTCAGCACTGGTGAGTCCACACCTGGCATACTGTGTCCAGTTCTGTACTCTTCTGTCCAAGAGAAACATGGACGTACTGGAGAGAGTCCAGTGAAGGACCATGAAGATGACTAAAGGTCTGGAGCATTTCTCCTGTGAGGAAAAGCTGAGAGAGCTGTCACCGTTGAGCCTGAAGGAGAGAAGGCTGAGAGTGTATTTATGTATATAAGTACCTGAAGGGAGGTTGCAAAGAGGACAGAGCCACTTTTCCACCACCATCTCTTTTCAATGGTGTTCAGTGACAATATAACAAGCAACAGGCACAAACAGAAACACAGGAGATTCCATCTGAACAAGAAGAAACACTTTTTCACTGTGAGGGTGACTGAGCACTGGCACAGTTTACCCAGAGACGTGTGGAGTTTCCCACACTGGAGATATTCAAAAGCTGTCTGAACATGGTTCTGGGCAATGGACTCTAAACGGCCCTGCTTGAGCAGATGACCTCTAGAGGTCCCTTCCAACCTCAACCATCCTGTGATTCTGTGAAATCTGTGTTTCTGTTACTTACTGATAGAGTACAAAGAGGAAATTAACATGGTTATATTTGCTACGATCCATTATCTCTCCAGGACTTTATTTCCACATTGTATGTTTAGATGCAATGAAGCTTACACCAGGTGCTCCCCTTTTGGGCATACGCAATTTATTCAGTGTGCTGCTGGAAGGCCTTGGGTCTTCTTTGCTCAGGGGTGTTCTGGACGGTGTCCCAGAGAGCAACTTTTGACTAGGACATTGAATGCATTGCTAGTGCTCCTCAGTGTGTACCGTAGGACTCCCAAATATAGACAAAAGGCAAGTTTACACCAAAAAGGACTCCTGCCACTAACTTGCTAACGTAGGGCACCCGTAGAGCTTAATCTATATCCCAAAATAATGGCAGTGATTAGACTAAATTATGAATATGTCCCTTCCTGAAAACCAGCCCATGTTTATCAACATTTCCCATCTATTATAATCTTATTTAGTCTAATGACCCAGTAAGTCAAAATTATTAAGATAACACTAGTATATGAAGAGTTGCTCTTTGCTGCACAACACCCTCTGATGCTCTATAGTTTTACTACAGACAGGAGCATGTTACAAGATAAAATAGGTCTTAGTTACTACAGTATTAATCTATACTTTATTTTATGAGCTTAACCTAGCTTTACTCCCTGCCTTTGATTCAGCTAGACCTTCCCAGCTAGGCCTAGGTCTTATTCACTTACTCCCTGTGTTGATCCCTTACTGACAACCAGTTCCTCCACTCCTTATGTGAATCACACATGCCTCAGCTTTGCATTTGAACTTTTAGATATTCCAGATTTCCAGTTACTCTGGATCTAGTTGCTTCATTTAGAGAGACAGAGAGTACCTCAGACTCACCTGAAATGCTAACCCTCTACAACCCTTTTTTGACTCCCACACTTTGGGAAAGCAGGAAAAGGCTCATCTTCTGGCACTCCCTAGAACCCATGAGGAAATCCATCCTCTGTGATATCTTCTCCCACAAACTCCAATATTTAGGCTTGTACTTATCTAAACAGTCTAAAAGTTTTGTTTAGTACCATGTTAAAAATTTTATCAAAGGAATAAAGAATGACCAGAACACACTGAGATAACTCTGTTGTGACAAGGACTTGTGGACCAGTCCATGAGATGGGCTGAATGTGCGGCATCAATCAATGCTAACAATCAGAAGCACTGTATATCCAGAGGCCTGTGTCAAATGATTTGCTTTGGACACTTAATTTTAACTTACTCATGAAATATAACAAATTTCAATGAAATCCAAATTAAAAAATGGCTATTACTACAGTGGAGATTTCAAGAAGATTTTCAGGTCAACTAAACCTTTCCAGAGAAGTAAAGGCATTCTGAAACCATAGGTCTGAGAAGTCTTACGTCTTCTGCGTCAGTCTGTGTGCTCCCTGCATACTCTGAGCACATCCATTACCTTATCACTCAAAAGTACAGGACTTCCAGGTTACACAGATAGAGAAGTTCAAACCCTTAGCCTGATAAATATTAACATAAATAAAATTAAAATAAATAAATAACGTAAATAAATATTGGAAGGAAACTTCCTTTCCAAGAGGCTTATATACCTTCCAGTTTCCCTTATCCTGCTGCATTGTCCATCCCCATCTGTAGGAAAAAGCCTGTTCTGGAAGGAGATTGCAGGAAAAAAACACATTCCTTGAATTCCTGAAAGGGCCAGCTTTGGTTTAGACTGTACACAGACAAAGCAAAAGGGCTACTGCATATCTCCATGAGGTACCTAATATTTTCAAATGGTAGGATTTTTTTATTATTTCTGCAATTCAGTGTAATCCATCTGATTTGTAAGACTGTAATCTTGTGCATACAGCAAAAGCTGTTCCCAGCTTTTTCAAGGCTATGATTTTAAATTGCACTTTCTCAGAAACTTAGTGGTGCTATGCAAAAGCCACTGGGGATCTCATCTCAAATAGTGTTAGTCTAAGGTTTGAGGAAGAATCTATTAAACTCTAAGAAAGTTGCTTATTTTTCTCTTCCCAAATTCCTGTATTTCAGGAACTTTTAACCTAGATTTATAGTATTGAATCTATGCACTCTTAATTTCCAAAACTATTCAAATAAATGTAAGAGGTTTTGAGCACCAGACAGTCTTCACAATGAGAGTACTGAGCTCGCAGTGTGGAAGACTGGTATGCCTCTGTGCCAGAGGGAGAGAGAGAGACATCAACAACAGAAACATAGCAAGACTGCGGCATCTGAAATGGCTGAAGGACAACTACTGCTAGATAAATATCTTGATGGTTTATATGCAAACGTACTGAGATGACGTAAACTTGCAGAGAAGACCTTTCAAGACCCCACTAGGTGGAGCTAAAAAACTAGCCCTTATGTCACTTACGTGCGCGGGGCTGGCGCTTCTCCTGTTTGTGACAGGTACGCTTTTCTTTCTAAACCCATCTCAAGGGCACCAAGGCAGCTTCTTGGCTAACCCAGCTCTGCTGCCTGAACACATAGCACATGCAACCTAGACCTTTTTCAGAGATCTAGAATCTGGTCAGAAAGTTTGACAATTCTTTTTTTCCCCTTTGTGGAGCAGAAAAACTTATCTCATTTACTTATGCAAATGACACTGAACTAACTTTTATGCAAAATGGAGAATAATTTCTAATGAAAATCCCCAGGAAAATTGTGCCTAAAAATTCATCAGACTGAGGGCCACTTAGCTTGTCTATAGCCAATGTTGTATTCTCTAATATGAATATTATAATAGCTGTAGACTTACTTGGTCAGATTGGGAACTCATTTCACAAGCATTGCATAAGTATAGACAGGAATTGGTCACTGGGTAGAACAAATTTACTGTGGAAAAAATCTTTCATTTCTTTTTTCAGATTACAAAGCATCACAAAAGTCTAAGAAGGGAGTGATACATTTAAGGGAGTTAGCATAGTTTTAAGTCAGAATTATTGTTGGCATGGGACAAATCATGTTTGAGGATTAATTGATGTTATTGTATCATCTACTGATTGTGCTGCTGCTTCAGAAAAAAAAAATGCATGAAGGCTGGCTAAATTGTTTTTGAAATATCATCTTGGAGATAGTTTTCCTCTCTTAAGACCCCAAGTAGCAAAAACAATTGAAGGGAAAATAACACAATAGAATAGATGTAATGTAAAGGCAAGTAGGCAGGAGAACTGATAGTTTTCTCTCCAAAACAGCAGGAGATTGTAAAAGATTACAGGAAAGGAAGAAAAAAAAAAGTGAAATATAGGTGTAATAAAAAGTAATGAATCCAGTGACATAACTTGTAATTGCAAAACATAGACCAGTGGGACAAAATCAAGGATCAATTTTTCCAGAAACTAAGAGATGAAACTGTTTTTTATTTCATAAATATTTCGTGATTTTGCAATATTCTTTGACATAAGGAAACCATGAAGAAAAAGATGAAATTGAGTTATTTTTCTGAAGTTTATAACTCATTGAAGACCATAGTTTCTACTACAAATTACTCTACTGCTATGACAAATTACTGTGACATATACTACCAAATTGGTTAAGAATCTTGCAAATTCAAGTATTTTAATACTCAAGTCTATGAGTCATCTCTTACATACTGTTCCTTTTCCCTCATGTCTTGCATTTGTTTCATTCCCTTTAATTCCTTTTTACATAGAATCATAGAAACATAGAATAGTTTGGGTTGGAAGGGATGTTTAAAGGTCATCCATTCCAACTCCCCTGCAAGAAGCAGGGACATCTCCAACTAAATCAGGTTACTCAGAGCCTCATCCAACCTGGCCTTGAATGTTTCCAGGGATGGGGCATCTACCACCTCTCTGCGCAACCTATTCCAGTGTTCCATCACTCTCACTGCAAAAAATTTTTTCCTTATACCAAGTCTGAATATGCCTCTTTCTAGTTTAAAACCATTACCCCTCGTCCTATTGCAACAGGCCCTACTGAAGAGTTTTTCCCTGTCTTTTCTGTAGGCCCCTTTAGGTACTGGAAGACGGCTATAATGTCTCGCCAGAGCCTTCTCTTCTCCCGGCTGAACAGCCTGAACTCTCTCAGTCTGTACTCATAAGAGAGGTGCTCCATCCCTCTCATGATCTTCATGGCACTCGCTCCAACAGGTTCATGTTCTTCTTATGTTGAGAGCTCCAGAGCTGGACGCAGTACTCCAGGTGGGGTCTCATGAGAGAAGAGCAGAGGGGAGAATCACCTCCCTTGACCTGCTGGCCACACTCCTCTTGATGCAGCGCAGGATCTGATCCACTTTCTGGGCTGCACACACACGTTATCAACTCTTGTTGAGCTTCTCATCCACCAGCACTCCCAAGTCCTTCTCCTCAGGGCTGCTCTCCATCCATTCTCCACCCAGCCTGTATTTGTGCTTGAGATCGGTCCGAACCACGTGCAGGACCTTGCACTTGGCCTTGTTGAATTTCATGCGGTTCTCACGGGCCCATCTCTCCAGCCTGTTAAGGTCCCTCTGGATGACATCCTTTCCTTCCACATCACACAGTTTGGTATCATCAGCTAACTTGCTGAGGGTGTACTCAATCCCACTGCCCATGCCTCCGATAAAGATTTTAAACAGCATCTATCCCAATACCAACCCCTGAGAAACGCCACTCATCAGCAGTCTCCACTTGAATGTCAAGCCATTGACCGCAGCTCTTTGAATGGGACCATCCAATTCCTTATCCACCGACTGATCAGTTCCATGTCTCTCCAGTTTAGAGACAAAGATGTCATGTGAGACAGTGTCAAATGCTTTGCATATCCAGGCAGATATCGGTTGGTCCTCCCTTGTCCAATGCTGTAATCCCTTCATAGAAGGCCACAAAATTGGTCAGGCATGATGCTGTAATCCCTTCATAGAAGGTCAGGCATGATGTGCCCTTAGTAAAGCCATGTTGGCTGTCACCAAGCACTCCGTGCCTTGCCAGGCACAGAGGTGAGACTGACTCACCCAACTCTTCCTTGTTCCCCTTTTTAAAAACTTTTCCAGTCAGCGGGAACCTCACCAGACTGCCACTACTTCTCAAATATGATAGGCAGTGACTTGGCAACTTCATCCACCAGTTCCCTCAGGACCTATGGGTGCATCTCATCAGGTCCCGTGGACTTGTGCACCTTCAGGTTCCTAAGATGGTCACAAACCTGCTCTTCTGCTACAGTGGGCAGTTCCTGACACTCCCAGTCCTTGCCTTCGCCTTCTGCAACTTGATCTATGCGGCTAGAGTCCTCGCTGGTGAAGACAGAGGCAAAAAAAAGTCATTGAATACCTCAGCCTTCTCCATGTCGTGGGAAACCAGGTCTCACGTTTCCTTTTGGAGGGGGGCCACATTCTCTTTGGTCTTCCTTTTATCCTCAGCATACCTAAAAAAACTTTTCTTGTTGCCCTTGATATCCCTGGCCGGATTTAAGTCTGTCAGGGCTTTAGCCTTCCTTACTTGATCCCTGGTCACTTGGACACTTGGACTCTGTAATCTTCCCATGCTACCTGTCCTTGCTTCCACCTGCTGTAGGCTTCCTTTTTTTTTTTTTTTTTTCAGTTGAACCAGGAGCTCCTTGTTCATCCATGCCAGCTATTGCCTGACTTGTTCTTTGCTGGGATGCTTTGCTCCTGAGCTTGGAGGAGGTCATCCTTGAGTTGCTGGAGTATGTCCAGAGAAGGGCAACGAAGCTGGTGAGGGATCTGGAGAACATTCTTATGAGGAGAGGCTGAGGGAACTGGGATTGTTTAGTCTAGAGAAGAGGAGACTGAGGGGAGATCTCATCGCTCTCTACAACCACCTGAAAGGAGCTTTGTGCACTCCACCTGGTTGTTGACCTAGGGGATGACATCCCTCCCTTGTCTTCCCTGCTTTTCCTTCCTAAAGAACCTATATCCTTCCATTCCAATGCTCCAGTCGTAGGAGCCATCCCACCAGATCTCCCTAATGCCACCAATGTTGTAGCCCTGCAGGCATGCACACAGCTCTAACTTTTCTTGTTTGTTCCCCATGCTAGTTGTGTTAGCATAGAGGCACTTAAGCTGGGCCCCCAATGAAGCCAACTTGCTGGCTGGAGTGGCTGGAATTCCTTTGAGCTGCACTTTAGATGCTCTCCTACTTACCTGCAATCCTTCCCTAGGTTCCAGGCACCTGCTGGTGGCACTGACAGTAGTGGGATGGATTGTGCTTCCCCTCCCCTGGCAATGTTAGTGTAAAGCCCTCTTTACCAGCTGGGTAAGCCTTTGACCAAAGACGCTCTTCCCCTTTTCTGTCAGGTAGACCCCATCAGCCTCCAGTAGAACAGGCTTCTCAAAGCAATTCCCACGGTCCAAGTGGCCAAACTTCTGTCTGTTGCACCGTTCCTGTAGACATTTGTTGATTTGCCACATTAGACTGGCTCTTTTAGGCCCCTTCCTTTTGACCAGGAGGATAGATGAAAAGACTACTTGCACCCCAGAGTCCTTAACCACTGCTCCCAGGGCTCTGTAATCCTTCTTGATACTCCTCAGGGTCCTCCTGCCTGTGTCACTGGTGTTCATGTGAAACAGCAGCAGCGGATAATAGTGGGCTGTATGAGATTTGGTCGTCTCTTGGTGACATTCTTGATATGAGCCTCAGTAAGCAGCACACATCTTTAGAGAGTGCACTGGGTTGGCAAATGGGTGCCTCTGTTTCTCTCAGAAGAGAGTCACCCACTACTATCACCCGTCACCTTTTCTTAGTTGCAGTGGCTATTATATGAGCAGGTTGGGCTGCCTCACTCAACTCCAGTGTCTCTCGTGGTATGCTAGGTTTTACTTCTTTGGCCTGCAGAGTGGCAAATCAATTCTGCAAGAGCACCTCAGATTTTGGGGGAAGTCTCTTTCTCCTGCTGATCCTTACCTTTGCAAGCTTCCATTCTTCTGCCTCACTGGCCCCTCTCCATTCTGTGTGCGCCAGTGGGGGAGTTTTTGGCTCTTCGGACGGGGGCTGTGGTTCTGGTGCAGACTGCGCTTGGAACCAAGTATCCAGCACCTCAGCCTCCCGGATGCTACACAGCCTTGTCACCACCTCCTGCAGCTCAGCCATCTGCTACAGGAGTTCCTCCACGTGGGCATACATTTTTCAGGCAGGGCTGCCACCTGTCCCTGCTCCAGGAGAAGGGTCCAGGCACTTCCTGCATTCTGAGGTCTGTACTGCTGCTTCACCCTTTGTCTATTTCATCTGCATGGAGTCATCAGCCACTGCTAGGGTAGCTGGTGCAGACCTCCCAGCCGGAGCTGCAGCCTTTACCTTCAAGTGAGTGCCCACCATTCTGCCTTGAGGGTCAGGTAGGACAAGCACCCTTGGCCGGTGCCCAGATGCTGGGTCATGTGTGCCTCAGGTCTCCCTCTTGCCCAGTGGAATGCCCCTTCTTTGAAGAGGAGGTGCTCTCGCTGTGCGCCCTCTGTGCAAACTGCTGTGCAAACTGCTATGCAAACTGCTGCATCACACCCTTACTGATGCACAATGCCGGTCTTCTTATTTTCCTTCTGCCAGTCTTCTTTTGATGGTTTTCTCATTATTTTTCTTTCATAGATTTTATTTGAATGCATTTAGCAAAGAGAAATATATTTCAGAGTTGTTTTAAAATGTTTTATGTTATTTCAGGATAAAAATTTTGATGCACAAAGCTAGTTTTGACATTCTGTGTTTCAGTTTTGACCAAAACATTGACTAATGTGGTTAGTAGGTAATTAGTGGAGGCTACATCCTCTGGAAAAAAATACAAATTTTATATGCAATGTGTGACACAGGATTTAAAATAATTTAATAAAGATGCATGCAAGGTACTACTCTAAAATAAGAATTAGCTAGTTATAATTTAATAGCCAGAGTGGGTTAACATTCTCGCCAATTCTTATTTCTGAAACATCTTTATAAAAATGTGAAATTTTATAAAAAAGTAATATATTCCAAACAAATTTTCAGTTTCATTCACACTAATTCTAGCTATTATATTAATGAATTAGAGACCTTATCTGTTTTCTTTGAAATCAGTGGAATATTGATTTTAATGGACAATAAAAAAATCTCTCAGAAATCAGACACTCTTCCAGTTCTTGACTGAAAACTTTGTCAACTGGGTGAAGATCTGTAGTGATAATAAAAATTAAATCAGAAGAAAATTCACAGGTTATCCCAAAAGAGTATGAAAAAATAAAAAGTTTTTGTGTTGTAGGTTTATATCTGCTCTTAGTCTTTTTTTTTTTGTCAGGGCAAAAGGGAAGAATATACTTGCATTAAGAATTGTTCTGAATATTACTGGTGCTTCTTTTGATTTGTAGAGGAAGTTAACTTATTTATTCCACTTCTACCCAGACTTCTATAGCACAACAGAGATATCAGCTCATAATCAACCAACATGTTATCTAATTACATTCCGTATTTATTTTTTCTGATTGTTCAAATCACATTCTGTTTTTCTGGGATGGTGCAACCATAAAGCAATAACATTCTCCACCTGCAGTGTCAAAGCTGCAGAGGGTTTAAGGGTGAAAAGTTTAAGAATAGTAACATGAAAACTAGCCATTATTTATTATTGTCCTGTAGTCTTGGTTCCTAATGACAAGAAGTCTGTAGTTATCATTAATTTTGCTAAAAGAAATCAAGAAAGAAGAGAACATAGTCTGTGAAGTTAAGAATACTACAGACAAAATGTTGAGCTCTGGAGAATAATGTGACAAATACAAAGTCTGTGGAAAAATAACTTTGCCAGATACTGCGATCACAAATCCTTCCCAGGGAAGCTTGAAAGTTACATTGCTAACTAGGCAAGAAATTGTACTGACCTTTTCACTGTATTACAAGCAGACCACTATAATGTAAGTGATTGCTATTGAAATTGATTTTGGTAGCAGCACAGAAGACTCGCTTTTGTTGTTCATTGTGCATTTGTCTTTTTAACAGTTTGAACTCATCTTAGTGCTGTGTAACAATATACCTTCACTCAAACTGATTAAACTGTATTGATTAATCTTGACCTTAAACCCCTGTACAGAAAAACAAAACAAAATAATCCCGCCGGAAAAAATAACACAAGGTTCATATGCTCACTGCTACTTGCACTATTTTCTTACTTCAAACACTATTACCTTCCACAACGTGCTGTTCACAAGCAAAACAAGAAAATGTCTCAGTGTAAAATTTGTAATATCCTTCTTTTAATACAACAATGAAGCAATATTGAAAAAAAAAAACAAAAAAAAAAAAAGAAAGGGATTATACTCTTAAAGCTTTTTCAAGTAGCTCTAAGAATAATTTTTACTGCAAGTTTTGCAAGCAAGTATTGAAAGACACCAATCTCCCCATCCTGATAGGAATTTGGATGACGTTAAACAAAATTATTGTATGTAGTTCTACTATAATAAGTAATGTAGTAGCCTCGAGACATACTAATATGATTTATATTTGTTTATTATAAAGATAATTAAGAAGGACTTCTTTATAATGCATTTTTTTTCTAGTTTAGCAATAAAGTATAAATTGTGATGAAATTTAATTCAGCAACTGACCTGTATCCATATTTTTGTATTTTGTCTATAAGAGAATAAAAAGAAAAAGTACAATGAGGAAACCCCATGAAAGTTTCACATTTCAGAGCCTTCTCATGAGAAAATTCAGGTCTCCTAATGAAAAAGATCTCTCAGACTAATTTCTAACCTCTACTCTAGCCACTGCTACCCTGGTGGATTCTCATGCATGGAACAGTTTAGTCTTTTTGTCTTAAGAGCACCTGTAGAAGCTTGAGGACTAAACCAAAGTAAGTGCTAACATTTTTTGCATTATTAAGAGATGAGGTGCCACATGATATTGAATTAATATTTCTGAAACTCTGTTGCTATTCATCTTAAATCATTTAGTGTAACTATACCAGATTATGATGTCTTCACTGTGGAGTCATCTATTATCATATATTTAATTCACAGTGTGATGGTCAGGAAGAAAAATAATTCAACTTACAAACTCGAATGATGTGGCATACCAGTAACTTAAGATAAAACCTACATATGGATTTTGCCATTAGCAGAAGAGACAAATTCTTATGCTGTGAGACTAATGGGCTTTGTGCTACTAGTTTACTAAATGAACAGCATTACTTGATGGCTAATAAGTTTTACAAAGCATTAAACTGCCCTAGGAGTTGTTAAGAGATTCACATATCAGGAGATACCTGGCATACTTCCATGAAGTGAAATATATCTGCCTATGCAAACACAGCTATGTGGCAAGATATAAAATAGTATTGAGAGGGAAGAAGAAAGGAAATATTTTGTGACCTTGCAAAAATTATTCAGTAATATTATTTTTTATTGTTTGTTCCACTCAGATCGTCTGCTACTGTCCCTACATCTATTTGATTTGACAAGGAAAGTAATAATTGTCCTCAATTACAATAACAGAATAGGCAGGCTGGGCATTAGTGACAGAATAATTTATGAATCAAGTAAGAGCTTATAAGCAAGTACTGCTAATACTGCTTAATTTGCAATGATGGTAACCAATATATGACAACGGTTGCTGCCTCAGCCATAGGGTGAAATTCCCTACAGCGTTGTTTTCAGAAGCACCAGGGGAAAAAAATACATGCCAATGGAAAACAATAAAGGTTTTGAGCCTCCTCTCCACTGAAGACAAAAAAATAAATCTTCTCTCAAAATTAATTGTAATGCAAATCATAAATGGGCTCTTCAGGTTGCTATTGTTATGCTTTAGCATACGATAAAGGAAAATTCAAAATCAGAGTTCATAAATGTAATCTTATTAGGCAACAATAAATGGGGGTAATACTGACTCTGTGGGATATAAATTATATCACATATCTTTAAAATATTTTATAGACACAAAACACTTGACTTATGCTAAGCAAATTTAATAAGAATAGACACATGACTCTCTACAGACCAAGGAAGGATACTTCAAAGTTTGTACTTTGGCAAAACATGCCCAGGAAAAGGACTTTTCTTATTCTGAGCATGCTAATTTGAATATAGTAATTGTAATTCTGTTTTGATAGTAATATAGAAAAGAAAAAAAAAAGTAATTTTTCTTTTCATCAAGTCTTAGCTTTTGCAGATAGAAAATTACACCTGTATAGATTCCCAAAATAACTTTATTTTGGGGCAACTGTAGATGCATGGTAATTATCAGTGTGTGTTTACAAGTCATGAGCATAAAAAAGTATTTACCATTTATTACCAGCAAAAATATTCAATTTCTTTCTTGACACAGAATTGTATTAGTAATGAAAATTGGTCTTTCCATAGCAAATTTAGGAAGCTGTATAATAAAGGTTTCTTTTTCTTAACTTAGATAAATTATACAATGGCATGCTAAAAGAAGCAGACTTGATCTCTATAAAACAGCAAGTAGATGATTTATTTTAAAAGGTCATTGTAAAATTTACTGTACTTGTTGGCTTCTTCCTGTAGGTCTTACTGTTTCTGTAGTCACTGGAAATTTTATCTGTGTACTAAAAGCAGATAGGGAAATGTTTGTATTACCATGTAACTGATCTGAGTTGATAGAAAATGCAGAAATATGTCAGTGTAAAAAAATAAAAGAAGATATTTTAAGCAATGATTCAGACAAAACACTTCTTAAGGTATTATGTAGGCTGCAGTTTATTGTTTCTGTTTGGTTTCGGTTTCCCAAGGCCCTCTGCTGTAATATCAGAAATAATGTGCAATTAGATTTGGAAAGGTACATCTAAAAAATCAACTTATTTAGATTCCTATCCTACTCCAATTACAATCAACCAAAGGACTTACAGTGATTTATTTGGCAGCTGAGTAAGTTTATAATTACATAATAAATCAAGAAGACAAGATATGTGTTGACCTCCAGTATAATCAGGTTGACCGTAACACTAGACTTCATTCAACAACACTCAATCAGTAGTCAAGAAATTTCCTGTATCTTTGTCATAGTATTAAGTTCTATCTTCACAACTCATTTGGATGGTAGTTAAAGATTTTTCTTCACATATCTTTCTAAAGAAGAGAAATTTTACCCTCTTTAGTCATTTTTTTTTTTCTAATTTATTCCTAGTTTTTCCATACTTTCAACGATTGCAATCTTGAGCATTTGTTTCTTGTCTTTTTTTAACTCTTT
The DNA here is from genome assembly GCA_011801015.1 of Ardeotis arabs. NCBI lineage: Eukaryota > Metazoa > Chordata > Aves > Otidiformes > Otididae > Ardeotis > Ardeotis arabs. The sequence goes on along the minus strand of JAAGAY010010956.1, from coordinate 3,112 downwards.
GAGAAACAAATATACTTTTTTAAAAGAAATGAGTAAAAATAACCAAATCATTCAAATTCATCTGTAACAGAATAGAAGGCTCAAATTCTGACAGTTAAGTTGCCTGTAGCAGAAGTATGTGTAGTTTAGATTCTGTAAGAACATTTTATAACTTTTATTATCCTTTTAATTAAAATAATTCTGATGTGATTTATATTATTTCTTAATTATCAGACTTACTAGTAAGTCTGATAAGTATTTCTTTCAGTTGTTCTTTTAGTCTCATTCTTTCTTTATTAAAGCATAAAATCCACTGTAAAGGTTTAAAAAAGCACCACCAACCACAAAAAAAAAAAATCAAATCCTAAATTACTAATGAAAAAATAATCCTGTTTATTCTGACTTATGAGATACTTAGGACCTATTTCACCCTAATATCAGCCAGTCCTCAGTAGATCAGAAAATTAGGAGAGATTTTGTTAACTTCTAATTCATTACATTCAATTTAGAAACTTTTTTTTTTTTGGATGGGTAATTATATTCAGCAACCCCCTCCTCCCTCCAAAAAAAAAAAAAATCCAGTGGAAAATAAGTCACTTTCTCAGACTCTTATACGATCTTATTAAAGAAAACAAGAAAAAAAAAAACCAAACCCACAAGATATAGTAATTGCAACTGCAATGTGGGACAGAAAGTGAGAACAGAAAGATTTATCTAATAATATTGAGACTGTTAGAAACAGGCCAAATGTGACTATCTGAACTGGACGTTAACCATGACCCTATTGTTTCTGAATAAGGGCTAGGATTCCTAACATAGGAAGGCATAGAAGTCAGTTAGTTGACAATTTCCTCTTTTCTTTGCTTGTTTTGAACCATTAAAAGACATTCTATCAATTTCAGTACTTTAAAAAGACAACAATTAATTAAAAGTCTTCTCTACCTGAGATATATTTCCAGCAGTTATTGATTATGATAATTTCATAATAAGAATTACTAATCTCTACTGCTGTCTGTGAATCCCAGTTCAGCATAACATTTACATTCTCTGCTAGTTCACCATGAATTAAAAGACAACAGAATGGCTGAAATATGCAACACTTATCCACAAGAGGTTTCCCTTGATCAGTATCAAGGATGGTATTTCTTAAGTAAGATTTTGGATCATCTTAGTGGTTAATAAAGTCAAATGACTGTAAGAAAACAAGGCAAAATGGGAGATTTTGTTTCTCATGTTGAAGGCACATATGAATGGAATGCACTAGCGGTACAGCCTTGGGAAGAGTTTACATAGTGGTAAAATGATAGTAATACTTCACTCTGAAGCTCCGACACAGCATTACCCATTGTTTGTTCTTGCTCTGTGAGTACTTCTGGCATGCAGGAGAAGTCACACTTAATGACATGGGCCCAAAATGCATCCTTGGCATACATTCCTCAGCACATGCTCCAACTACTTACTGACATTTCTTAGTATGAGTGTAAGAGAAAAGTGGTGCAGTTAACGAAACAAGGCTTTCATTAAACTAATTCAAATATGCGTCTACTGTCATTGATGTAAGTGAGATGAATAAACCCAGGTGGAAATATTCAGGCTCAGTGCAAAGTTAAATGTGAACATTAAAAATTCCTCTTTGTTGACATCCATCATTTTCTAACTACTGCTGGCTTTTTTTACGTTCCCCATCCTGGTCAGAAACACTTCATTAATTTAGAGTTCATTGTAAATTCATTTAAATTAATTCAAGGCAGAATTAGAAAGTCAAAAGTATACAAAGAGTACCTGAAAGTCAGAACATTTGAAAATCATTATCACTTCCTTTTTCTGGTAGACTGCTACAGACAGTTAGAAGTAGTCTTATATTCGCAGGCTTTTGTTCTCACAGGGGACCTCAGCTACCCCAGTATCTGCTGGAGGAATGACACAGTAAGGCATAAGTAATCAGGAGATTCTGGAGAGCATTGATGACAACTTCCTGACCCAGGTGATAGAGGAGCTAAAGAGGAAAGGTGCTTTACTGGACCTTATACTCACGTAAAAGGAAGGGCTCATTGAGGATGTGAAAGTTGAAGGCAGTCTTGGCTGCAGTGACCATGAGAGTCAGGAGTTCAGTATCCTAAGGTGAAGGAGCAGGGCAAAAAGCACTGGACTTCAGGAGAGCAGACTTCAGCCACTTCAAAGATCTGCTTAGAAAAGTCCCATGGAAAACACCCTGGAGGAAAGAGGGCCCTAAGAATATTCATTAATATCCAAGGATCACCCCCTCCAAGTTTAAGAGCAGTCCATCCTACCAAGTAAGAAGTGAAGAAAAAATTCTAGGGTCATAGAATCATAGAATCATAGAATGGTTAGGGTTGGAAGGGACCTTCAAAGGTCATCTAGTCCAACCCCCCTGCAAGGAGCAGGGACATCCCCGACTAGATCAGGTTGCTCAGAGCCTCATCCAGCCTGGCCTTGAATGTTTCCAGGGATGGGGCATCCACCACCTCTCTGGGCAACCTGTTCCAGTGTTCCACAACTCTCATCGTGAAAATTTTTTTCCTAATATCCAATCTAAATCTACCCCCCTCTATTTTAAAAACATTACCCCTAGTCCTGTCACAACAGGCCCTACTGAACAGTCTCTCCTCATCTTTCTTGTAGGCCCCCTTGAGATACTGGAAGACCGCTATCAGGTCTCCCCGGATCCTCCTCTTCTCCAGGCTGAACAGCCCCAACTCTCTCAGCCTTTCTTCATAGGAGAGGTGCTCCAGCCCTCTGATCATCTTCGTGGCCCTCCTCTGGACCTTCTCCAGCTGGTCCATGTCCTTCTTATGCTGGAGGCTCCAGAAATGGACACAGTACTCCAGGTGGGGTCTCACCAGGGCAGAGTAGAGGGGGAGAATCACCTCCCTCGATCTGCTGGCCACGCTCCTCCTGATGCAGCCCAGGATGCCGTTGGCCTTCTGGGCCGCAAGAGCGCATTGCCGGCTCGTGATGAGCTTCTCATCCACCAGCACTCCCAAGTCCTTCTCCTCAGGGCTGCTCTCCATCCATTCTCCTCCCAGCCTGTATTTGTGCCTGGGATTGCCATGACCCAGGTGCAGGACCTTGCACTTGGCCTGGTTGAACTGCATGAGGTTGGCACGGGCCC